>JAQQZZ010153813.1:0-44442 GCA_030265115.1 Mopalia vespertina | reverse complement strand
CGACCTCCATGAAAAGAGGTCTTACCTATTGTGAGTCATCGAGTTTTAAAAATAAAGATTATCTATCTATCTATCTACGTTGCCTGGCTGCAGTTGGTCGAACTCGAGGTTTCATCCTAATTTTGCTTCTTTTTAACTACATTAACTACAGCAATTAAAGTACGCGATTTGACACGTTTAAGTTATGTCCCTTTACAAAACTAAACTTAAAGCCGCCAGATAAAGAATATTGCAGGTAGTTAAAAAAAAATACTGGCCATTGTGTTTAATGTATCTATAAAAAGAAGAAAAATCAGATATATGTATTGATCACTCTGATCAGAGTTCGAGGCCTAGCCAAGCATGGATTTCATTGTCACCTTCACGGTCACCTTCACGGTTCAACTCCAACTACTAGTATGTACAGAAAATCGGCACGCACTATCTTATTATGCTCAAAATCTACACTTTCTGCAAAATTGGCTTAAAATAACAGGTTGTTAATTTGGTTTGAGTCAATTGGTTCTTTCTTTTTTTTCTTTATTAAATGTATCTACGAATGGCTCATTTTTTACTTCATCCCTGGGAAACCCAAATCTGCGTTAAATAACATGGTAGCAGCCGATATAGATGTCGCTAGAAGACATCGACCAGTAGGGTCGTATAGGGGACACTGGGCTTAAGTGGCTGAACAAATTGCTCAAGGTATCTAAATTTATAGCGGAATAGGATTTGGCTTAAAAGCTGGGGGTGGGTGGGTATATGAATCCCTTCATATAACTGATGCATGCCGTGGAGCGGTAATAATAGTTAGAAATGGAACCGATAAAGTACATGACGATATCGTTCGCTCTTCTCACAACTGTTTTTCTCGGACTAGAATTGTCATTCAATGTATACGCTATTCAATTGAAAGCGACATTCAACTTTACCCAAACAGAAAGTGAGTTTTTTATGCAATAGATTGGAATATTAAGAAGATAAAAATAAAGGTACAGTAGATTGTTTTCTTGGGAGTAAGGCCATATAGTTTTAAATATTCGTTTTTTTTACATCATGGGACAGGTGTTAACGCTTGTAGAAAACAACCTGGTAATATTTGATTTGTGGAAAATACATTTTGTCCGCCGTGGATATTGCATTATACCCATCAAAACACGTCGCAATTTCCATAAGCTTATATGTAAATAACTGCATAAATTTGTTCTCGTAAAAACAGAACCACTAATAATCTGTGTAGTTATTTGCAGTTTAAATATGAAAGACGACTAGTTCCAATTTATGTTGATTTATCCTGCTTATGATGATCTCAGAAAACTGCATGTACAGAAATATTATTTGAGAAACCCAAGTGTTTACAAGCTTTTACAGTTTCTGCCCACGCTTTCAAAAACTACTCTATGCAACACGGGTAAATATATCAGACTGGCTATGGCGAGACGTAACTAACGATAATCATATCGGTCTCATGCATAATGACTTCAATGACAACTGATTGTAATATTATTTTCTTGATGTATGTAAATGTGTCCATCTAGCATACTCTTTGTAACCAAAATGCGAGAAGCATAGAACATGCTTACGCAAACAAAGTTTAAATTAAAAAAACATTTAGTTCGTACATGTAAGCCCTATACAACCATATTAGACCAGCAAATAATAACTGCTCTTATCAAATAACAGCATGATACACCACAGGGGTTAGCAGTAAATCTCAGCTTGTCATTGACCCCGATATTAAGCTTATATATAAGGGGACGTTTTGAAAAGAGGACGTTTTCGTAAAGAACGTTATGCCGGTGTGACGCTTAAGCTAAGGCTAAGGTGACCTCAGTTTTTCTCTAAGGCCTAAACAAAGGAGACGAGCCTCTTTCACAAAGCCCCTTAGCTTTGTGAAGGTCTAAGGGGGCTAAATTTTCCTCTTTATTATCACCTCAAGTGTTAAGGTCACATGTTTTTGTATGTGTAGATCTTATCGCACATTCTATGTTTTACTATGTATGTATAAATATATTGTTATCATGTGGGGATATCGAGAAAAAACCAGATCTCAACTCTCATTGTTACATGTCAATGCTTGTGGCCTCAGAAATAAACTAGATAATATCTATGTCAATCTTACAAATTTGATATACAAATTTGATATAATATCCATAACAGAAAGCCATCATACACAAAATGTATCTCCATACGATATACCATTACTTGGTTACCAAATTACTTTTTGTAGAACCCTGTGGCTAAGTCAGTTTGTTTGGAGAGTAGCACTGTTGTCGGTACTTAGCACTGGAGGAAAATTACCGTTCCAACATTCTGGAACGCTTCACATCTTGGTTGTGCTTGTGTAAATTATTGTTAAAATACACTGCCGTCATATTAGCACGGCGTAAAACACCAATCAACAATTGACTTTTGTAGAGATAGAGCTCAAGCATGCGGAGGTTTATGTGACAAGAAACAGGTACATCACTAGACCATATTATGTTTTTATGATGCCAATTCTGTAGTTATTAAATTGGGTGTCCTGTCGAACTTTTGCAGTGATGACTGTCCAATTTATGCTAGTATTAATTCGTATTTTATCAAAGAAAAACAATACAACCGGTTGATTTGAAATTTTGAAAGAGCTGACTGGGGCGCGTATAGACTAAATTTAGAAGTGTGTGCTTGGCCACAAATTGAACAGGTAGACAAATTATGCGACATGACCCAGGAAAATATTTTGCACTCTGTAAAGCTCTTATACCCAATAAAATAACGACAATTAAACTTATTACACCTGAAATAAAGTAGAAAATAAGAAGATCGACTTTTTTAACGATATAGATCAACGACAAATGTCAATGCCTACAAAACTCAACGGAATAAGGTACTTTTCCTCATCAGAAAAACAACACTAGATTATTTAGATATATCAAAAGAAAATATGTTCAAATGTCATGTTGGAGAAAAAATACTGGTGGAAATTGGATAAATCAATTATAAAAAAATGATTATAGTAATGCTAGTTTATTTCAACCGATCCTCAATGCAGATGGGGCTTATGAATTAAGTTCTAAAGGAAAAGCTAACATCTTAAACGATTACTTCTCGAATATATGTAACGTGACCGATACCATTGCGAGTTTACCATGCGAGCAACTTCCAGACATAAATCTCTCTGAGACACAGTTGATCTATTGATACAACCAAGGCTACTGGACCGGATGGCATATGCCTAAGATTTCTCAATGAAGATCGAATATTGCTTGCACCAACCCTTTGTAAACTGTTAAATTTATCTATCAGCGATGGGAAGTTCCCTGTAAAATGGAAGCTAGCAAATGTAACTACAATCCATAAAGGTGGCAACCTACATGAAGTTAAACGTTATAGGCCAATATCATTGCTATCATGTATGTAGATCAACGGTAACCCACTTACTTGACATATATTATGGCGTCTCACAGGCCTTAGACAAAGGGAAGGAAATTTATTTCCTGTTTTTTTAAAATATATATCAAAGACTTTTGATAGGGTTGGCACAAGGATCTTTTGTTTAATCTCAAAAAGCGTGGAATAGATGGAATGGTATTAAAATGGGTAGAGGATTACCTTCACAAAAGACAACAGAAAGTTGTAATAAATGGCTATCAGAACTTTACGCAGGAGAGTTCCTTAAGCCCCCCCCCTTCCAGGCCTATGATTTCATTTAGTACGACGTAAAAGCACCAAATTAGAGAGCGGAGTGTTGTGATTGAGCTTCCTGTTGCCCTGGTGCTCTCAGAGCTACTGGAACCGATCTGTCTGTGATGTCATTGTATTATTTGCTGTGATTGTGTTGTATTAGTCCTGTCCTGTCTGGCCCTTGTTCGTTGACCATGAATCACGCTACTGGGCCAATACCAATTCACATCAATCAAATTACTTTTCTGTACCATTTCTTAATTTCGAACTTTCTAATATTCCTTCTTCCAGCGGACACTTTTCAGTTTTTCATATGAATGCACTCAGTTTACCGAAACATTATGACGAAATATCGGGCATACTCAATAATCTTAATCATGATTTCACAGTCCTAGGGTTCTCGGAAAGCTGGATTCATCCTCATGCTGAACATCATGATCAATTCCCTGGCTATATTTCTTTTTCACTTTCCAGATCATCTAAACAAGGGGGTGGGGTTATTCTTTATGTTAGCAATAGTGTCAAGTCGTGTAAAATTAGGGAATATTTATCAAATACAGATGCAGGTGGTTGTGAATCATTTTTTTAAAAAATTATTCAAGAAAATACTACATATATAGTAGGAATAATATATACATGTAGTCCACCAGGACAAGAAATGCAACCTTTCATTGATTACGTCTCTGATAGCCTTCTTAAAATTAATTTAAATCGTAAATGTATTTTGCTTGGTGACTTCAATATTGACTTGTTTAAAACCGCATACCACCATCCATCAAATCAGTTTCAAAATCAAATGAAATGTTATTTTTTCCCCACGAATCACTAAACTCACCCGCGTTACATCAAAAACAGCAACCCTCATCGATAACATATTCACATATTTTCACGAAGATCATCTCCTCGCAGGTGTATTACTCACAGATATCAGAGATCATTTCCCCATCATCCATTGTTGAAAAACAAACACTTATATAAAACAAATTGTACCTATGTACTAGACAAAGACAATATCAATGATGCTCTTGAAACATTTGATAGTTTATTTAATTCCATTTATTTTGTTTACTTTCCTCTCACCAATGTAAATCCTCCCAAATGTCCCATTACAAAACCCCGTTTAACTCCCGCATTACTAACATCTATCCATCATAAAAACAAATTGTGTTGCGAATATCTACGCACAAACAATCATTTCACCCGTTGTCAATATACCACACACCGTAATAAACTTAACAGACTATTAACATGCTCTATAAAAAAATCATATTTTGAAAATAAATTTGACAAAACCTACCAAAATATTAAGGAAATGTGGAAAGTACTAATTATTGACGTGCCGCAAAAAAACATCTTTTTACCCGATTCGTTTATAGTAGACGAAAATTCCATAACTGATGAAAAAAACAATTAGCAAATAAATTTAACAATTATTTTAGTTCAGCTGCCCAAAAGCCACGAGACAAAATACCAAACCCATAATCAGACGTTGCCGATTATTTACCTGAACAATGTGTAAACCAATTTAACAATATTATTATTATTACCTCAACCGATCGATGTTTAATCAACCATAGACAAACTTACGCAAGTCTTGATGGGTTTAAATGTCCTCATTAAAACTCATATCTAACATCACGTCTTGGCCATTAGCATACATCATTAATTTATCATTCCATACAGGCATCTTCCCCAATTCATATAACATCGAACAAATAACACTCATATTCAAGTCTGGTAACAATCAACTTAAAGAAAGTATAGACCCATCTCCGTTTTATCCTCGTTCAGTAAAGCAATAGAACGATTAGCTTGTGATGATGGGGTTTTAGATCATCTGGACAATAACAATACCATGTCATCAATATGGCTTTAGGACCAAGCATTTGACTTTATCAGCTGCATCATCATTATACAACAAACTTATTTTTGCAAAAGAAAACAAACTCTACAGCATTTTTTCATTTCTTGATTTGTCCAAAGTTTTCGGCACGGTAGATCATGATATTTCATTTTTTACAGCGTAATAGTTTTAATAATCTTTGGTTTCATAACTACTTATCTGGCAGGCCTCAAACAGTTTCTTTCAATGGCATTTTATTTTGGTGTTTCCCAAGACTTTATACTTGGTCCAATTCTGTTTTTAATTTATATAAATATTATAACATCATTACATGCTCCTGCTTACTCCAGTTTACTATTTTTACTGACGACACATCAATTTGCTATTCATCTGAAAACATTAACGCTGTATCAACAATTATGAATCAGAAACTCATTAACATAAAGCATTGGTTATCAGCAAATCGTTTATCGCTAAACATTCTCAAAACCAACTACATGATAATAAATCCAACTCACACATCCGCCATTCCTACTCACCCAGTTATACATCTCGATAATAAAATTATCTAAATAGTTACTGAATAAATTTTTTTAGGTATCATTCTTTATCACAAACTTTCATGGATTTCTCATATCAATCATATTTCCAAAATAATATCTAGTAACATCGGCATCATACGCCACTTAAGCAAAAGTTTAAATCGCAGCACTACTCATTAATATTGCCATCCTTAACAAACGTTTATGCTCTTTGGGGAAATACTTTTCACACCCATCTCCAATCTTTATATCTTTTGCAAAAACTACTCTCCGAACTATCATATTTTTATCAACTTTTGTATATAGAATATGTGGTGAATAAACATGAGAATGAAATAAATTAACAACTACAATGGTAACCACCCACCTGTACATGTTCTTATGTGTTTAGATACTGTTGTGAATTTATATAGGATGAGAAACAATATGAGCTGTGCTCACTGATTTTTCCAAAGATCCAAATAAAATCATATATAAAAAAGTATTTTACTTTTTGTTAGAACATTCCTGATAGCATTGAGGGGTAATAATTTATTTTTACAATTAGCGAATGTGTTAAGGTGTTTATTTTTGTAACGGGAATGACAAAATAACCAATAATTACATTATATTGCTTGTGATCTTCTCTTTTTCTCAAATAGTGGAGCTTATATCTTCGGCTGGTCTGATTGGAATGGGCTTTTCTCTGGTTGAAGTTGTTGTGACCGATACGTTTGGAGTTCAATGTGGATACGTATTCATCTGGTTGACGACATCAGGCCCGGCTTTTCTTTTGTGGCTATCAGTTACTTACAAAGATGAGTTCAGCCATTGTTCGATCATTGCAATCCTCCACTTTATTCTTTGTAAGTTCATGATATATACGTGGAATCAAATGTTCATTTGTTTCTATTTAGCTCCACTGGTAGCTTTTCACAACCTTGCTACCCTCTTACGTTTTGTTTGGTAGTCTCTCTATACTCTTGTATGATAAAATGCTTTTCAGATTTAAAGTTGAATGACATGTGGACGAAAACTTTGATGAAATGAGAAATTGAACCTTCGTCACAATGCTCACTTAATTTGTCGATTTCACTCTATTTTATCATGAAAAACTTCGTTTGCATTACTGGAAAGGCACCCAAAATATGCCTTTGATATATGACATTTAAAAAAAAACCATGCACTTCTTGGTCCAGGGTGGATTCTCGAACACGACAGCATTTTTACTACTAACATAATATATATTTACATATGTAACCCAAAGGTCCCGGGTTCGAATTCCGATGAGGCCAGCAAATTTTTATCTCTTCATTTATTCAAAATATATATACTAGTATATATATGTTATCATCTTTAGTTCAGCATCTTCGCTAACCAAGAGTTTTACAAGATTACCGCCTTTTTCGGACTGAGTCGCAATAACCAAAATTTACATCCACGCCACTGACGAATAAGGTGATAAAGATACGAGTTAACGCACGCTGTTACAATTACATGTAACAAATCATATATATGCTTATAATTTACACGAGTTCCGGTCCTTCTTTTCCCCTCACTTCCACTGAACCTAAACCTCTATCTAGTATAGGTAGCCAACTTTTGGTATTTGCATTCGCTACATTTTTTCACTAGCCGAGTCGTATCGTAACCAGCTATTTAATTGGATGACTACAAGTTTCCCAAGTATCCAATCAGTTGGACCCGCGACCGGGGCTTATTGGTAGCGTATCCGGCTAGTAATCCTACTTCGATGTACCCTTCGCGGGTTGGAGTCCCTCTGTCGACCATCAGCTATATGAGATAATCACATGATGTGGTTCCTGCAATCGCAGGGGTGTTTTTCTACTATGGTTCCTCCCGTTGCTCCACCGTATTTAAGCAAGAAATACTGTGAAAATCGTTGTCATATAGGTGAAATACACTTGAGTACGATTTTAAACCCTAATCAAACAAACAAAGAAATCCAATCAATCTGTAGTTTGTATATCTAATTATAGGGCTTCTGCCGATCGGTCCGCCAGACGTTGTAATGAAGACTAGCTCTGAATAAAAGTCTTGGTTAGCGAATATGTTATCTCGGTTGCAGCTGTCTATTTCTTTTTTGCTAAACTTGGTATCATTGCATTTTTTCAGCTGCAGGACAAAATGCTGGAAGTTCTAGACTGACCTCTATAGCTGTCACTAAAATAGGACGACCCAATTCTGGAAAAATCGTGGGAATGTTTTATTCAGCTATAGCCGTTGCAAAAACGGTGTATGGGATGTTATTACATACAGTCTTTGATAATGACTTACGGGACTTTTTTCTGTGTGTCAGTCTGTTATGCGCTGTGTCAGTTGGAATTTGTGCTGTGATCCACAGACCTGACGACACGAGAAAAGAAGCCGAGGGAAACGAAACTACATATAGTCACATTGAATCTGAGAGAGACAAAACACTCGCGTTTAAGAAAGAAATAACATACTCCACACTTATTAAATCGAGATACTTTCATCTGACATTTTTGCCATCAGCCATTTGCTATTCTGTTAGTTTTACTTTAATGAATAATATAACGTCCATAGCACAATCTGCCCATATATTGCAACCAGTCAACACTGTGTATTTGCTGTCTGTGGTTGTCATTGCGGGTAGATTTGTATTCGGTTTACTATTTGACAAATGGTCGACCCAAAAGTGTGGAATTGGGCTGATTTGTCTGAGTTCCTCGTCTGTTCTACTTGGAATAGTTCTGTATGTTGTGTATTTTAACAGTACAATGGTTTATATATTAACCATGGCAGTTGGACTTGGTATGTCGGGAGGTTTAACAATACCATGTATGTTGTTGACAGTGAAGTTTGGACGCCATCATTTCTCGTTTGTAGTGGGTTGTATGTACGCCTTGGCGTCAGCTTTGTCGTTGTTTTTTCAATGCTTCGTTGGGTTTGTCTACGACATGAAAATGTTAACAGATGGATCCTGTTTTGGTCATTCCTGTTTTTTCGCGTCTTTAATGGTGTTACTTGGTGCAATGGTCTTCAGTACGGCTTTCCATGCTTTTAACTTAATTAAAAGTTACCTTAATACACAACTACATAATCAGTAATAAAATGATACGGCGAGATCATCACCAGATTGTTGTTTACTTCTGGAGTTGGTGTTTTCCAACTAATGGGTGTTGAGTAGCATCATGGAGTAAAATATATGGCAAAATTGTTTTAAATTTTATATAGTTCTTATTGTAGAGAAAGAATATATATTTTGTTAAATTTATTTATAATTCTCTATAGTAAAATTCAAAACTGTGTACATATTATTATGGTTTTCACTGGCAACCTTGGTGTACGCAATATAAGCCAGTGTGCTACCGCGTACAAACAATGCAATGCAATTTTGGAAACAAACAACGTTTCTTTAGTCTTTTTTGTTGCTTTTTTGTATTTCGTCAGATATTTTCTTATCTCCTTTTTTATCAAAGAGGACAACCTTATTGAAAGAAGAGTCTGGTGTTTTTCTAAAGGTTAATCACACTGGTACGTGAAACTTCTGATGTTCCCAGAGACAGGATTCAAAATGGATCTTAATCTCGAGTTAAGATTTTTGCACATATATATGCACTGCCATTCAGCATATTTTGATTGATTGACTAGCATTCTACACCACATTCAGTGTTATATTAGCCATGATTTGTACCTTGTTGTTCCAATTGGCAGCACTCTTGGATTTATGCAAAATAATTGAAAATAGCTGGAAAAAAAGTAAATCAATCAATAAAAAAAGTTAAATATTCCATTTCGGTTTTAAATTAATAAATATAGCATTAATATATTTATATTATATTTTGTCAGAAAATCATATGGCTTTTAACTAAAACAGGCCATTCTATACATTCTACATAAAATTCACAAACCATAGGAGAAATGACTTTAAACATCTATGCCTCCGGGAAGACATATACTGTCAGATTGTGCCTCTGAATCTTACCATACATCGGACTTTATTGATTACCACCTCAAACCAATTGCCAACATGCAACCCAATTTTATTACTAGTCCAGATTAGGATTAATAACCACATTGTCAATTTAATAACAAATGCAAATCAAAAAATATCTATGTTCCGTTGGCTGAATATCGTTTCGATCGCCAATGTCTCGAAATCATGATTAAATCTTTTACTCGATTTTCTCTCGAATATGCAGTTGTGGTTTCGGACTATATAACTGTAGAACAATGTGTTTGTCTTAAGTTTTGCAAAATACACATTTCATTTACTACAGTTCCAGCTCCCTTGTAACTACTCAAAAAATGTGAACAGTCTTTAACAAACACAATTTAATGCCAGCTCTTTCGTTAATCTGTATCTTTAACAATGTAAAATCTCACTGGAATCCTGCCAGAGATCAACTAATTTATGTCAAATGTTTGATGTAATAGGGAGATGTGGCTTGGATACCTCATTGCCCGAAGTAGAATGAAAAATGTTAACGATAAAAAAATGTACACTATAGATTGGGATTCTACAGAAGTGAATTATATTTTCCACCGCATCTGTTCAGGTATTATATATATGTTTACGTTGTTGATTTTCATTTATTCTAACCAGAATCGTTTTTAGGCAAGGAGGTATATTTTCTGAAAGGTACAGATACAATTTGTTCTGCCTCTCTACAGTACAGTCCGCGACCTGTATACCTCGACAGATAATCGTTTATTTACTGTCCACTAAAACATAGTAAGACATCCATTTTAAAGAAAGGGACTAACTCTTGGAATGGAGTGGTTTACTTAAACATATTATAAACAATGCTAGTATACAAATATTTTGACAAGCTTTCGTAGAAACTATCTTTATCTTCCGGTATATACTGGCAACTGCAACCGATTAATCCTAAACTTTTCAATTCATATAAGGTCACCAGGAATATAATTGATTATATGTTGGCGAAGAATAGTTGCAGAAACATATACACATCTGACAACAACAGAATACTATTAATTGTATTGTTTGGTCGTTGATGAATAGTAATAATAGAAGGGGATACATGTATTTTAATAATACCGGATAGTTTGTTCCATCCTTGCTATATGAAGAGAATTAAATGATAAATTCGATGTCTGTACAGATTTATAGCTGCTGATCTCGTAGGTTAGGGGTGTACAGAGGAGTGATTAGAATTGACTTATAAGTGTTACATATTGTCAAATCATTAGAACCATTGGCAGTAAACAACACATTCAGCGATATTTCAGCTGCGTTGTGGCGTGAACATATTGTTAATTTATTTGTATATCGATATTTTATGTTAAGAGATAATTCAAATCAGTAGCACCCTTGGTAGTTAACATCCAAAAGAGAAATTCATTGAAATGAACAGGACATACATAAGTGTTAAAAATGTTAAATTTTTTTTAATGTCATGTTTTTTAATGTTTCATGTTAAATCTTAAAATTCTGTTTAAAATTGTCAATTACGGTTATCTACAATCTTTTATAAACAATTATTTTTTATATTTAATGATCTTGGTTATACACACTACTCTGCCTATAACGAACCCGATGACAACATCGCCAGCAATGCTGCCAAGCACGTCCCTCACATAGGCGACTGTGCTGCATTTCTGTCCATCTACCAATGTTTAGTTCTTGCTTTCGGCGAGCCACCTGCACTATTGGATTTTAAACGAGTGTGGTCGTCACTGGGCCGCCCTCGAGTAGGTGGAGGTGGGCGAGATGTAGAGGGAGGAGGCATGATGTCCGCCTCCATTCCTTCCAAAGGATCGAAGCTGCTTTGATTATGAAGATTGTACGAATGGTAAAAAGATTTAGGAATACATATGTAGCATATAATATAGACCATACCTTGACAGTGAGAGAATTTTCCTGAGATTTGAATGAGGGTTCGCTGTGAGCTAGCTTAAAAGAAAAAGATACGAGTCCAATGCGAATAGCTTTCTTTTGCAATACAAACATAGATTGTATGATATAGGATATATATATAGTATGGTATGCGTATTTATTTTATAATGTCAATATTTTCGAGATTTTCCTAGAGACAAAATGAAAATGAGATATCCAAGACAGTTTACCATTAAAAGCTATGCCTAGAAACGTGACATTGTAGTTGTGCCTAACGGATAAGTGAAATATCCTTGAATACAACGTTAAACCCCAATCAAACAACAAACTTGAATTTGAAAAATAAATAAAGTAAAATTAATAAATAAATCCAAGAATAAAAGTTGACAGTGTGTTTTTTTTACATATGTTCATTAAACAATACTGTTGGGTTTTTTTATGTTCTTGAGAGTGAACTAATTATTGTATGTTCTTGACTGTATACCCTTTTAGATCTAAGCATTGATATAATTTAAGAATGACAATATAGGGTGAGACGAAACGATGCGAATTTCATGGGACGGCATTTGAGCCTTAAAGTACAGGATTACATCTGCTATGGCAGGATGGTTTAGCCGTAGTCTAAGATATATATAAATCACCACAGAATATCGTCATAGTCGTATATCTTCTTATTTAAACAACTAAAATAGTTGGTTTTCTTATCAAATGTTTATTATGTATACAAGTAAGAAAGTAATGAATACATTTAAAACACATGACAGTTGTATAAGTTTGATATAGTTTACACAAAATGTAAAAATTGGAGAGCCAAGGAAAACTTAAAAATATAGTAATACATTTACCGTTATGAGGGTTCATTAATAATACGATGAAAATTTGATGATGGGGATGAAATGAAGATGAATATGACATAACATATATCAAGGCAATATTTTAATTTATTTTAATATTAGTCTAAACAATAATTTGATTCCATTGTTGGCATCTTATTTCTCAGTTCTCAATAAGATTATTCTGTAAATGGAAATGTAGGCTTTAATCTAAGTTTGTCAGGTAACAATAATACCCTGTTTTTGTATTCAATTGTCAGAGACGGTGGACACATATTATACTCTCTCGGTAAATATATAGTTCTTGTAACAATGACAAATAACTAAATAACTTAAACTACATATTATAAATGTAACATTTTTCTAATATAACTGAAGGATAGATTTATATTAATCAGGCCTATTATCAATTCGGGTGACATAAAATTTACCAAAGATAATACTTAAAAAACGGACTTTATTTACTCTAATGTCGTGTAAACATTTGTAAAGAAAACGCAGTATATCAGCATATTTTATCAAAAAATAGTTCTGCAATATTTCATACATTCCTTCATTACAACAGTTGGGGAACGAAGTCGGAACGATGTCTTATATTACTACTTATGATTTAAATGTGTGAGTAAAGGTATGAAGGAGCGGAAATAACATAGGACATATAATTCTTCTAGAAAAGTAAAGCGTTCCAGCTTTAAATATGCTTCTGATTTTGGAAGCACTGTAAGCAACAATGTAGCTAATGGGCACTCTAGCATGTGAGCTCATCGATCATGATTCAAAGTGCTGAAGTGTTCTCATAAGCACTCATATGTTCCTGTTGACCAGTAGCTGGCGATAAACCAGAGAAGTCCATGGTGAGAGAATCGTAGCTTGGTCCTGTTAACAAAAGTAGAAATCAGAGAATGGCGAACGAATATTACTTGTTATTTGGATTGTAACATTGGATTTTGGCTGAGGGTTGGTAGGGAGCTCCCTGTTTCCCTGGTACTCTCGAAGCTAAGATGTAACATGAAGCCGATCTGTTTGTGGTTGACAAGTGTTTTGTCTTGTGATTGACATGTTTTTGGTCTTGTGATGTCTTTGTTTAAGTTGCCAGTGGTTTTAAGACTGATTTCAGTCACCCGTTGGGCTTGCACACCGTCAAATGAGTGAAATAACCTTAAGTACGGCATTAAACTACAATCAAACAAACACACATTGGATTTTGCCATGCACCATTATCTAGCCAATTGTTGCGATGTTACAAGAGATACAATGTGAAGAGTGGATTTACTTTCAACCGACCTTTTAAATGAAATGTCTACAAATATTTGGGTAAACCCATGTACAGAAATTCCTTCAGCAGAATTCATGCTCATGTGGTATAAATAATACTAATTCCTGGGTCATTTGACAGTATATATAGTTTATCAGCATTTACACAGTTGATTGAATGCTTCATATTCTATTGATACCCAAGCGAGATAAACGGTACGTTATAATAATAATAATAATAACAATAATAACATACATTTATTTCAGATAAAAAAGTCCATATATCAACAGTAATGGATTTACAAATAAAAAATAACATAAATACATAATAATATAACATTATTAAATAGAAACATTAAACAATCTATAATAGACTTTATGATGTGCACAGATATATAAAATAGGTGCAAATTGCATTACCTGTTGCTGATTGACTCGCAGTTATTTCTTCGTAATGTCCTGCAAAAAAAAAAATGTTTTTGAAACTTGAATGTCAAACGATTGCAAAACAACATCAATTAGAATACCTTAATTATTTGTATTTGTTTATTCACCAGAAACAGAATTTAAATCAGTACAATGGGTAGTTTTATAAAACAATAATTGTATAGAGGGGAGAAATTATGTATAAAAAAAATAAGGGAGGGAATACCATCCCCCCCCCTCGGGGCTTGATCTATCAATATATTCAATTACACCATCGTTTAACTGTTCTGATACGACTTTCTGTAGACTAAAAATCAAACAGTGTCATTATTTTGTTTTGTATATTGGATTCAATAAAAAGCATATATTGTTCTAAAATCGACCGTTTCTTGTATTTGGACACAATTCGGTATCAAGAAAACTCACCGACTTCAAGCCTATCCATGTTTTCATAATTACTGGCACCTACAAGTATAGATCAAATGCTGTACAATACATGTAACTGAAAATGAAAATTATTCATACTATAAAAGAAGGATAAGTTACAAATAACTGGTGGAGGGTTGGGGAGGGAAATTCCTGTGACCTTGGTGCTCTAAGAGCTAAGGGGCAACATGAAGCCGATCTGTTTGGAATGTCTTTGTATTACGTCCTGTGATTGTCAAATATTTGTTCTGTCCGGTCTTTGCATGTTGCCAGTGGCGTCGAGGGTGGTTTCCTTCATACATTGGGCTGGCACGCCATTGTTGCAGTGAAATAACCTCAAGTACGGCGTTAAATAACAATAAAAAAACCCAAACAATACTATTAACTGATACGATATTGAAAAGTCAATGACAAGTTTTTGCGGTTGTTGAAATGGGAGAGTAGTAAGAATAAAATAGTTGACTTCTCTTCGTGGGTGCTCTAAACACTAGTCGATAAACAGTAAGACATTCTTATGTTTAGGTGTTTAGGTGTTTAGGTGTTTAAACAAAATTATCATAAAGAGTTTAAAGTAACATTAATAAATTATTGGAACTGAAAACATCAATGTAACAATTTAAAAGGAGCAATTGACAACTGTGATTTGATAATTCTTACCTTCATTTGTTGTAGGTATTGAATCCTCTCCTGGTGGAGTTGATAGTCCGTCCCTGTAAAACACATGGTTTAATATATTTATCGTAAACACAAAATGGTCATTAACAACAGCTTTACCACCATTCGCATGTAGCAAAAGTACAAATTAATTTATTAATATGGCGGTATTGAATTTCAACTCTGTGTATGTGTGTTTTTGTAATTCCACGCTTTGTTTTTTATTTAACCTTACATTTGTGTATCTCTGTTGTGTTTGTTATCCTCCATTTCACTGGACATGTATGCTGGGCAGTGATTTTGAAATAATAAATAAATGTTCCACCAGTTTGGCTGAATACAGAGAATTTTAAATGTTGTACGGCAGTAGAGGGTGGAATACCGTACTAGCACTGTATCAATGAATCAATCAATGAATCCATTAAAGGAAGACACAGATTTTGATTAACCTATACCAGTATCGACAGAGTGTGACCAATAAATAAAATAGCAGGATACTCCCCTTTCATTAATGTATAATAAGTTTAAGGTTTTCTATATAAAACAAATTGATGTCCGACATTTTCACTGAGCGGAAACAACAATCACTGTTAATTGGTCCTAACCTCTCTTACACGAGGAGGCGAAAAAATACGTATATTGAAAGTACTGATAGGGGAATCCCGTTAATGAAGTTTGGCTACGCAATGGCGTTACATGGTGTCACACAGGAAGTAGAATTCATTCCTATTTTCGAAAGAGCTGGTAGGTGATTGGTTCAAATTCGTCTGAGGACGTTGTTGACAGTCCATATGACAAGCGGCACAGCTATGGTGAGTGTGGTAGAATAATGAAACTGTGAATGTCGCTGATCAACTTTATAGGACTTTTCAAAGCTGAAGTAGGGGTTGCACATAATGAGACGAAAACCAGCATTTTATCTATTCTCAACGTGACAAGTTGCCTATTGTTTTAAAATCCGATACCTTATTTTTTGCATTTTACATGTTATATACCATCTGGGATCAGTACCTACATACTGATCCCAGATACCATGGACTCCTCCTACCTGTCTTTCTTTACAACACATTCAGCACCTGGAATATAAAAAATAAAATAAAAGTATGACAGCTCTTATTTTGCGCCAAATGGATAATCTCTTATATAAAAAATTCCAATATTAAACTAGATTTCATGAGAAAAACTTGATTTATCTTACAGAGAGTAAATCTTTAAGAGGTGTCAACAACTTAAAGATTGTAGAAAACTAAATATAGATAAATATTATTTTTACCCGTTGGCGAGGAATGGTTTCTGCAACGAAACATCCAGAATGCAATCCCGACGATACCGACAATGGCAACTCCCACAACTATCCCAACACCGATTCCAGCTCCTGTTATCTCAGAGGCACAACTCAGTTTTTCTTCCACGTTTGTTATACCAATATCTGTATAGTTCAAGGAAAGGAAAACACAACATACAGAAGGATTTAAAATATCATAATTTCCAAAAATACTTTAGATATTTATTGTTTCCATTTTTACCATAACGCATTTGTTAAATGGCCTTTAGACGTTGGAAGCATCATGAGACAAAGAACGACTAAGCACGGATAACAACTTCTTGATTTATTTCATACTTGAAAACGATCTCTGAATGAGAAATAAACGTCGTGTTGAATAAATCAAGAAGTTGTTATCCATACGTCTTATGTAATATAGCTTTACTGTTCTTCACGACTGTTAAATATAACAGATGAATACAACAGAGGTTTTGGATAAAACAAATACATTACTTACTATCTACTGTACAGTTTGTTCTGGCGAATTCAGAAAAAGCTACGTCTGTATTAGGCTGTACTCGGAACTCATACGGAACTCCATTCTTCAGATTTGTCAGTATTTTTTCAACCAATCTTCCCTGACCGGGATTTCTGACAAGGATCCCTTCCCATTCCGTCTGAGATTGTCTACTCTCTAACCTGTAGTACTCAAAAACAGTTGTGCTGATCCCAGACGGCCAGATCAATTCAGCCTGGCCATTTCTGCAGAATATCACCTTAACATCTTGTGGAAGAGTTTGTCCTTCTTAAAAGAAAAAAACAAAAGATCATCTTTATGTTACTTGTTTGTTTGTGTACTTGTATGTTCGTTGTTGTTGTTGTTGTTGAGTTGGGCTTGTGCTAATGGTCCTGATAACACAGACAATCTTTAAACTGCCCGACAGTTTTTCCGCTAATGATGAAGTACTTACCGATTACATCAATCACAATATCTTTATGGCTGGAACCAACACTATTTTCAGCTGTAATTGTGAAGACCCCAGACTCACTGGCTCCGGTGAACGGAATAGAAACCTGTGAAGACAAACTGTAAGGGCTGCTTGTCTGGTTCATCTGTGTTTTGTATTTCTGACCGATGTCTATCCCATCCTTTGTCCAGGTTATCACAGGCACCGGCTTGGATTGAAGTACACAAATCAATATGACATGTTGTCCTTCAAACAACTTTAACTGAGATCTGTCGCAAGTAATCCGTGGTTTATCTGTAGTTAAACCAGAAAGAGAAATGACTATGCTGTGTTATATACATCTTGCCACAAATAACCAATTACATTTTCAAGATGCAACTAAAGTGTTGCAAAACATATTTTGGTTTAACATAGTTAAGGACAATATATTATTTTGATATTTGACAGGTAGCTAAGGTCGGATTTACCTACTCGTGGGCCCCCAAATTTATAGAAATATTGGCATGTTTCAGTATCCAATATCCCCAGATGGGCCCTCGGCCAATGGCCTACTACGCCTTTAGGGTATCCTGCCCTGCAGGGAGATGTCAGTATCAGGATGGAAGCGTTTTGCAACAAACGTAATGTTTTGTCGTCAAATATCCTTGACGTCGGAAAAAAAGGAAACTATGACAAGCTGGCAAATGGTTTTGTTTTTCCGATTAAGTCTCTATCACCATAGTTAAATGTTGGGGAAAACCCCAGTTCTTTGATTATAGCTTATGGTTGATTTAGGCATACATGGGTCTATCCATCGTATTTGGTGCAAGTTGCCGAGCTCGTTTAGTGACGTAGGTTATTTAAAAAAGGGTTAGCAGACAAAAGTACACAACTTACAGCTGACATCCAGGAGCAATGAAAATGACTCAGGTGTAAGCTGACCCGGCCTGAGAGCCTCGCATCTAATATTATGACCATCCATGAAGGCAGTGGGCCTCATTTTGTAGATAGCTGAAACTATGTATCCGTTATTTGGTCCTGTGGTTTGATAGACAATGGGTATATTTGATACCGGAATGTTGTTGTTGTAAAAAGAGATGATTGATGCGGGGTTGGACTCTCCACTTGTACAGTTAAATGTTAACGTGTCATTCTCCATAGTGCTGACTCTATCACCATTAAGGCCGGTATTTGGTTCGAGAGTCACTCTATCAGGACCAACTGAAAGAGGAGTAAACATATATATAACAGGCCAGATTTATAGGATTCAAATTAGTCCTGTTTAGACTCTTTTCTTAGTATCGAGATCTCTATGCATTTCTAATGTCGTACGTCTCCAATCATCTGTTTCCTGAGTATTAAGCATACTTCTTTCCGGTCACAGCACCAAAGGTGCAAAACGTGCATGTACAAGTTAACTTCCATATGTGAGGCTTGTTGTTTAATTATAAATATTGATAATAACATAAACAAGTTAACAAAAAGCCAAACATATATCAGAATACATATTTCAGCATTCTTTAAATCACTTTTATTTAGCAACTTGACGGATTGTATATAGAGGTGTTTATTTGTTTGATTGGGGTTTAACGCCATACATTAATTTGTTTGCAAGACTACACTGATATTTTTATTATTTTATTTATTACTGAAATCAATTTGTTCAGTAAGCAACTATGGATAATGCCGCATAATAGGACTGAATTGATTTTTATATCTTTAAAGCGACCCGTTCGTTATACGTTCGTAAAAACAAATGCAAATACTTAATTTTAAATCAATAAAATGTATTTAGATCCACGAGAATGAAGTATTTAATTTAGATAACTATATTATACTTTAACTAGAGAAACGGTCAGAAAATAAGCTATTTGCTGGTAAATCTATGCAATCTTATAAAAGGCAAACTCGCCAGCTGAAATTGAACCAAACGACATTAATATTGTCCGCTATTAACATAGGATCATTGTTTTCAACGTAACAGACAATGTGGGTACCTGCTGCGTTTGATCCTATGAATTGTAGAGATAAAAACTTACGTTAACGTTCCATTTCTAGGTGATGCCGCGTTATTTTCGTTTTGTTTAATTATTATTCATATACAATTTTCTATGATATAACACCTGAAATTAACATCAGACACGAAATCCTTTTAAACGTTTCATAACCAAACGAGCAACAGAGTGATTAATTTCACATACATACACGTTACGTTGAATGTGACACTTGTCTCATCTCTCCATCCTGTCAGAGACCCGTCTTGAGTCCCACGACACACACATGATTTCCCGTTCAGTGACTTTGGGACGGACGGAATTGTCGATTGTATGCCGGCGTTATTTCCACAGTCCGGGGACCAGGTAGGTGTTGGACTGGGATTCGCCTCCCCCACGTTACAAGTCAGGGTAATCGTTTGTCCTGACTTGATGGGTTCTCCAGTCACATAACCTGTCAGGCCCAGACTAGTGCGAGGAGGATCTGGAAATTAAAATCTTTATTTAGCTACATGTAAGTTTTCGAAACAACTAACTTTTGTTTCGTCCGCTATGGCAACCCGTTTTTTCACTTCTATCTTTATTCTACATATGTCGAATTATTTTTCGGCTGGAATTTATGGTTTTCTATATGAAAGGTAATGTTTCTCTGATTAGAATTTACATTGCATAATATCAAATAAAAGGCCCAGTATATTTCCATATTTTCGTTCAAATATTTGCTTGCAGAATCAAAACAAAAACAAGTCAATAAATTTATTATTTCTAAAAGGTAAACTGTAGCTGACTGTTGATGACATCAAGATTAAATTGTAAAGAAAACGATTAATCGTTTATAATACTGCCAACAAGTAGATATAAGTAGTTTCATCACAACAATCCGTTAACATAAACAGCAGAAAAAAATGGTGATTCAAGTGTCCCATCCCTACCGTAGCCCATCAAGGACATGGGGAGATTTTTGTTTTTATTTTATTTTCATTTCATTTTATTTTATTGATAGGCCTTAGCGGAGGGATTGGTACTCTCAGAGCTAAGGGGCAATACGAAGTTGATCTGTTTTTGATGTCTTTGTATTGTGTCCTGTCTTATCTTAGTTTGTTGCCAGTTGTGTCGATGGTGGTTTCTGTTTTTGATGTCTTTGTATTGTGTCCTGTCTTATCTTAGTTTGTTGCCAGTTGTGTCGATGGTGGTTTCCATCGCCCATTGGGCTATAGCACGCCATCATGTGAGTGTGACCAATCATTCAAACAAATATATAGTTGACTATTTTTCGGTTAAAAATACTTTCCAGACGGAGAGACAATTATTATCACTTGAGTTAAAGGAACTTTTTTACCTTGACGGATAATTCGTACCAACATTTGTAAATATTATATTTTAGTATATTGAAGATTTTTTTTCACACGGATGGAAAATAATAATCACCTATGTTGATGTTGTTGACAAGCCGCGTGGATATTATTTTCAAACTTGATATAAAATATTTTACCACATCTATGGTAAACAATAATTATCTGTGTGGATATTATTAACCATATATAACTGAACACAGAACCAGCTAAACAACTGGCGCTTAAAACAAACCAATATCTACAATTGGTCGTTGTATCAAGCAATCCAGTATAAAATGCCTTCTCCTAATAAATTTATTCTGCTTAAATATAAAAATTAGGCGAGTATTCAATTAACTTAACAACCAGTTTGGTAAGTAACTTGAACAACTCTGAGGATGTGGTTTGTGATAGGAGCACTACGCTAGTGGAACAGGCCATATAAGGAGATGAATTGCTCATGTAAAGCAATGCAGCCATAGAGTAATGCCGGTAATGTACTCTTTGTTTCGGCTGATAATTGTTATCTGCCTGGGTGTGGCTTGTGTTTGGGAGGTTTCCAGTCCCATTTCCATAAAACATTAATGGAATAATAAGTTGATGTAAAAGAAAGGAGTTCACTATAAATAGGCGCCTACGACTGGACGATTTCGTTGAGTTCGTAATTAGCTGCGCAGAAGAAAAAGTTGAATGGAAAATGAACACAACAACCGACCTTGAACTATCTTCCGTGGCAGTCATGTTTTCTGAGCACGTGACCGATCTAACTATTTTGTAATTATCAAATACATGTACCATCTAAAGCTTTTCAACGCAAGCTGGGAACTTTGAGATAAACCCGCACCAGCACTATCTTACCAGGAAGTCACAAGACGTGGCACTACTTTTAGCCACAGTAACGAAAACAAAAGCTGCTTAAAAATTTTAAAACGTGTGATTTGGGTCAACATTAAATGGAACAGCTTTTTCTTTTTAGAATAAGTTAATGTGTTAGTATCTTTAAAAAGGGAATCGCATTGCTCTACAGCTGAATGAGATCATAGTATAGTCCCGACGTATTTATACATCTGTAATTTGCATGGCTACGACCGTACAATTAACGCCATTTTAGCAAAGATAACTTCATTCAAAATGGTCCTGGTTTATGACCAAAATTGCTTAACGCAAGTCATGAAGGTAAGACGGCGACAGTTTTAATCAATGGGGATCTAACATGGAAAAAATCGTAACTTCACGAATTTTGCAGTCGAACAGAATTCGTAAAATAAATTCATTCATCTAGTGACCAGAGCTTAACGAAAACGTACAGAGGAATGCGCCTATTGAATCTTACATTGAACATTGAGTATATAATCCTGTGACTGTACTGGAGAGTCCGTCACTCTGTTGGTAGCTGTACAATACAGATTAGCCCCGTTGTCCTCTGGAGTGGCTGTAAATCGGTGGCTCTGTGTAGTGGCCTTCAGTGTGAAGTCCTGGTTACAGGCTGGCTGCCCCGTCGTTATTTCCCTTGTTGTGCCTTGTTGCTGAAGGTACCACCTGATACATGCCCTGGGTTTGCTGGGAGAGGTGTTGCAAGTAAAGATGTTGGCGGTACCGGCTAATACACTGACCGGTCTAGTGACCAGAGTTACACTGGTTACCATCACTGAAAAATGATTAAACAAATAAAACGTTCATGTTATTCGTGAAACTCAACGATACAAAGATTGTGATTTCCTTCTCCTGTTGCATGAAGTCATTAAACTGAGTAATATAAAGATAACAGATGTGCATAGCATCTACAACTACATTATTGATAGCGATGTTTTTTGATTGTGAGCCAGTGTGCAAGTAAACGAAGGAACATTTCTCAGCTAGTAAGATGAATTTAATTTAGTTACAAACTGTGTACTTGCACTTATAGCCAGAACGCGCTGGATCAACGCGCAATTGTATTAACTGTATTGACGACATATTTGACAGTTAGAAACAGAGTTCGTTGTCGAACTGATGAAATGAATAAAAGAAAACCATTTGTATATATTTTAAATAATTCAAGAAGTTGTTATCCATACTTAGTCGTTGTTTGCCTTATTATACTCCCAACATCTAATTGACATTGAATAAAGGGAACTATAGCCTGTGTCAATCAAGCTCAAACTGTTTTACATGTGTAACGTAACATAAGTGCATATAATCTCAAATACAAACGTTTTTTTCTTCCACCCAACATAAAATTCTCTAACACCTTAGTCCATTGTGTTTATTTTCTTACCTTTGACATTTAACGTGACATTCACCGTAAGTAGCCCTACATTAGTTTGTCTTGAACATATCCAGTTTGAGTTATCCATGTCAACTGTGACATTCACTATAGTCAGACTGTAATCTTCTTGATCGCCTACTCTCTCACATCCTCCTAAGAATCCTGGTTGAACGATTACAGATGCACATGATCTAGATGCGAGTATAATTCCAGAAGATCCAACACGTTCCCAATATGCCAAATCTCTGTTCCCTTCTTCTCTGTTTATCCTGCACTGGAGAGTGAATGGACGACCAGCCACAACATTGTCACCAGGGGGCGTGATGGACAGAGGCAGTGTTCCTTAAAAAAACCCAACAAAATTGCTTGAACGTGAAATTGTAAATACGTTTAACATGTCTTTGTTTCTTAAACCCTTCATGAAAAAACCCAACTATGTATTTCTTTTTACATGTCTTATCAGACATAAATGTAGTTATAACAAGAGGCAGTCTTCTTAAAAACACACATAATTGATTAAACGTGAGATTGTAAAAACGTTAGGCAATGCCAATAGGAACTCTGCCACGTCTTTGTTTCATAGACCCCTCAAGAAAAAAATCCGAATATGTATTTCTTTTATACATATCTTATCGGACATAATTTTAGTTATAAAAACAAACAATGTTAACTAGCATCACATAATTTCAGTGCGATGTATATAAATTTGAAATCCTTTCATAGTTTTACTATGAACAATCAGATACAGATTATAACTTTAACGACGGCGACGGATTATTTAGTTAATTAACTCATTATCGCACAATTAAGTCACCAGGTTAAATGGTCAAACGAGCATCATCATAGCTTTTGTGTTTTGTTTCACCTTACCGGTGGAAAACATTTTATTTGATGTTGCTCTTCGGTGTTTCAGGTATCACCACAATTAGGACCTGCTGATTTTTTTTTTGAAATCTCGTGATTTTGCCGAATCGCTTTAGCATATCCCTATTATTGAACTGCTCGTAAAACACAAAGCCTCAGAAAAACTGCCGTACTCAAAATCAACCGTATGGGGCCACTTAAAATACCACCAGGCCACATATGTGACTCTAACAATGTAGACTCATAAAAAACAATCTCTAAAACCAGACCATCTGAAGGGCGTCCAAGGAAAACGACCCAAACCGGCGATGAACTGAGACCGGGATTTCCTTTTCCTACAGCTTATTAAAATTTGTTGATATTTTATCACTGAAACTGTCTTTGTTATCTTTCCCAAAATTGTATATATTGTATTACCATGTGTTTATTCGATATTACGCGAACTTGGTGGTCCCACCCAAAACATTTTGGTTGCAGCCCGAGCTACCAATACAAACCTGGTCAAAAGAATTGGCAGAAAAACACCGCCAAAAAAAATTGGGTATCTTTTCATCAAACTACACAAGTCACTACACGAGCTAAATGAGCTCCACCATAGCCTTTATATTTTGTTTTACAACAGATGCGTTCCCGACTAAAAATATTTTATTTAGTGTAGCTCTTAGGTGTTTCCGGTGTCGCCACAAGGAACTGCTGAATTAAGGTCTTTAATTCTATAATTTGTTTCGGTACCTGGTCATGCGGGTGTCCTTGGTAGCGCAGTAGCGGACTTCGTGGCAAAACTATGTCCAAATCACATTAACATTTATTCACCTGCTTATCTCATCGTATGCTTAACGAGACAATTTTAACATTGTGAATTCTTAGTTTTTAAGGCTTTGGCGGGAAAAGTGTTGAATTCCGATAAAGGGCGGTTTTACTTTCAGTGTAACACATCACTTTTTCTTTCCTCCTCCTCTCGTCAGACATCAGTCAGGAAATTTTCTAATTGGTATTGAACAATATTTAAGTTGTTTGAATGTGGGTAGTGTAATCAAGGTTCTCAGGAAGTGTGATCAGCGATTTCTTAAAAACCCAAACAGACACAAGTTAATATTTTTGCCTAAAAATTGAATCTATTTCCTTAAGAATTGAATATGTTCGCCTTGAACATAGTTAATATTGGGTATGTTTTGGGCCAAATGAAATATGTCATTCAATTTACGGGCAACTATTAAAGCGACCTAACAACATGGGTGGAATTCTTTGATGTTGATGTGGATGCTTTTGTCTAAGCTGCCGTGTTTAGAGTGTGACAGTGTCATATGCGTATCAAATGTAATGTACTACATTTCTGTTGAGCGTGATCTTGCCTGTGTATTTTACCGCCATGGGTATCTTTTAAAGCCTTTAGCCTAAGTCAAGCGATTGCTTATTACTTTAAATTATTTTCGGGGAGAAAGGCGGTTAAATTTATTACCATAGCCCACGTGCTTAAAGCCAAGATTAGTACCTGACACCTAAATACAGATTAAATCACCAATCTAGGATTAGGGAAACACTTCCACAGCTGATCCTCATACATCATATGTATTGACTATGCTATTATTTTAGTTGTGTGATGGTGTGTGTGGGGATGGGGTGTGTGTAATTTAACTATGATATGGTACTGCTTTGGCGTGAATCGCCTTTCTGAATATTATCTCCAACAATTATAAAGATGATGATTAATGCTGCCCTACTCATTTTTATATAATTACAAATTCGTCGATATTAATGTTATATAGGAATAGTCACCTGAGATAAATATGATACAGATATAGGATATGACTCCCCCGCTCCAAAATTCAAAAGAGCCCGGCCTATAATGTCCCATACCGTTTCAAACCTGAAAAATGAAACAATATTATTTAATGCGTTATACCTAAGAACCAAAGTACAACTTGTCGAAATATTTACGATAAAAAATAGAAATAAATAACTTGCATTTTTGTGTTTTTGTGAAGAGAAATGTTGATAACCTACAGCAGGCTTAATCTTGTGTTTATATTGAAAGCAAATAAACTACCAGATACTCTTTTTGTTAGATGGAGATACAATTTATTAAATTCCGATCTGACATATATCAGTTGGTGTGTACATATAATTCCGCATATCGGTCATGTACACGTAAGACAAAACGTGTATTCTAAGTTCTAGACAAGGGTAAATACTTAACCTAACCCTAAAACTAACCCTGAACCTAACAATACACCTCACACTAAACCTAACCCTAAAACTAACCCTAAGTCTTACACTAAACCCAACATAACCCTAAACTAAAGCTAACCCTAAACTAACCCTGAACATAACCCTAAACCTAACCCTAAACATAACCCTAAAACTAACCCTAAATCTTACACTAAACCCAACCCTAAACTAAAACTAACCCTAAAACTAACCCTAAACTTCACACTAAACCTAACCCTAAACTAACCCTAAACCTCACACTAAACCTAACCCTAAAACTAACAATAAACCTAACCCTAAACTAAACCTAACCCTAAATCTCACACTAAACCCAACCCTAAATCTCACACTAAACCCAACCCTAAACTAACCCTAAACCTCACACTAAACCTAACCTCACCCTAAACCTAACCCTCACACTAAACCTAACCCTAAACTCACCCTAAACCTAACCCTAAAACTAACAATAAACCTAACCCTAAACCTAACCTTAAAGCTAACCCTAAAACTAACCCTAATCTCACACTGAACCTAACCCTAAACTCACTGTAGCTTGGCCCTAATAATAACCCTAAGTATAACGCACGTCATATCTTACATAACAGATGTACCTATAAGACCAAAGTCACAATCCGAGAAACAACAAGATACGTATGTTCAGTTTCTATATTTCGGTTTATGAAATACATGATGATGGTTTAATAAACCGAAATATAGAAACTACCGTGTCAAATTATTCAGTGGGAATAATTTCCCAGTAAATGATGTACCTATTTTTCAGGCATATGTGAGATATATATTACTTCAGCCTAATTCATAAGTACCAAGCGTTTAGAACGTCATTATAATTCCTTTGAAAGTCTGAAGAAAATATATAGGAACACTAAAACAGGACACAAAACCGTGCTCTCCGGATAGATATTTAACACAAAGAAGGGGTACTGGAGTCAGCGTTGATGTCAACATAGCCATGTTTACAACACATTTTATTTTTAAAAAAACCCAGCTTTATTTGTTTGCGAACTGTCAAACCACTTTAAGCACATCTCTTTTGCAGATCGCCTTGAGTTTCCCGTGTCGGTAGTGTCGAGGTTGTGAGTTTTACCACCATGTGTTTCTTGTAATGGCCTATCTCTAATCCACTGTGAGCGATTTAGTCTGGTGTTAGCGGCTATTTGTCTTACGAGCAACTGGCCCCAGAAGGCTGAATGCATGAAGTTTCCTATAACAATGTTATACCCCCAACTAATGCCCACGCAACATTAAGCAACAGGTTTACAACAAATTATGCATTCAATCTACTTGTCTTTACGGTAATGGGCTAAATTATCGTGGTGACTAAAGTAGAAAATATGCTAAAAGTAGCATTGCATGGTATACATTGATTACCACAAGCAACTCACCAACTATTTGCTCATCATTGATTCCTTGGATGTTTCCACGCCAGTTGCGACGCTGGCATAAATGCATAAAATAAATGTGGAAATGGTGTGTATGCGTTGTCAGGCTATTATGTCTAACCGGTAGATATTGACTGCGAAGATAGCTAAAGGTGTATATTCAACTGTGTGATATACTGTGGGATATTAAATATGTGTGTCATTACAGTGCTGTATTGTAGGTATACCAGGTATACATAGTGGCTACTCTCTAACACTAACGCTGAACAAGACTATTTCGGGGTCTCCATTCATATTGTGGGTAACCCGGAAGAACAAATCTTGTTTACTTTGATATGGTGAACTCTCGACATAGTTAATACAGATGCCTTTATTGTTTGGAAAGACTTAAGTAAAATTTACTTCTATTCAATAAATGGAAACAGGAAATGTAAAAATTAGCTTCAAGTAACTTATATATAATCACTAGGTCAGGGTATCTTATTTTCAATGAATGGAGCTAAAGAATGGGAACTTGAGCTTCAGGTATATAGCTAACTTGTAATCACTATGTCAGGCCAGCTTAAGTTAGATTGAGTTACGTTCTATCCGCGGACTTGCCGTGGCTCAAGTTGCTTCAACCCATTCTATGTACAGCTGATATGATCGACGGCCCCTTTAAATCTAAGGTATAAAAGGGGTCTCCAGTGACTTTTGGCATCTAGGCGGGTCTTCTTGTTTTTTATTTAGATGTTTCTACCAATTAATGACATTAAAAGTCTATATATATAAGTAAAATATAATTGAGTAAGTTGTTAAACACCAATGATACGAACATAACTTCCTTGTTAAATTATGCTTGTGTTTACCAAATACGACTGAACGGAATTTCCATGACCAGTGGGTTGGAGCGATAAAGTCAGGAATACAAAATATATTTAAAATACTATTGAATGTCAGTTCATAAACAACCATGTCACGTTTGACGTAAACATACATACAGCATGGAACTTATGTTTAGCCTACCACGGTTCCTCATAGATATAAGCACCTGGCAAGGTTTACAAAAAAACCCAGACATATTTAAACGTCAAGTTCTTTCACGAAATATAGAGGTGGTTATCCGGAAATCGTTAGTTCCTTATCAAACTACACCACTTTGTCACTTCGATTAAATCTGTTGACACTTTGCTTTTAAACTCAGGCAATTTTAACGACGAACTTATTCAGTGTTTGCAAATGAAACAGTAAAAGAAGGTACCTCAATTCCTGGCAATTAAGTGTGGCAGTTGAAGCAGTATGGTATTCGTCCATTTTTAATGCTGAAATCAATGCTCTTTCAGTGGCTCTTAAGCTATAATGTTGAAGCGGTATAGAGAGCTGGCAGTGATTTGTTGCCTTGCCTTTTTTGGATCCTGCAGCCGGCAATTCTTATATCAGATTCAGTGGCGAAGATACTGTGACCTGATATAGATACATGCAGCGCTTGAAACACAGATGAACAGAAAAACATCTCATTGCTACATCAACAATATCATAAAGATCTTAAACCCAACATTTGAAAATATATGATTAAACCGTCTCAAGGTGAAAGAATTTACATGCAAAATCCGAAATACTGCAGTTTTATAATAATATTATAGTCCAGCAGTCTAGAAAAAAATTCCGTTCGACTATTACATGTATTTCTTATTACAACACTTCCAGGGTGACATATCATCTAATAACACTTTTGAAAAAGTATACATAGATTGAAACCTGGGTAAAAAGTCTTCATAATTTCTGGGTTTTCAGCATTTTAGAGTATCAAAAGCTTGTTGTGTTCAGCTTAAAGGGCCATTCAAATCGAATGAATGCAGAATAACGCGCGCCAACACTTGAATTGTTATTGACTGTATGGGATGTTAAGTTTATATGACATATAGGCCCTATATAAGAGAAAAATAAGAAAATAGGTCATGTAAGACACATTGTAACTATATATAGATTATTAGACAGATATATTCATGCAAGTTTATTGGGATATCACTGATGCCATAATGATATATAAAAACATTATATGTGCTGTTGTTAAAACATATAAATACATTTTGATCCGCATATTCTGTTATTTTGATTTATTTATTTCTTCACTTAGATGAAGTCAAAATTAATGACGCCAATAGAATCTGTTTATGTGAATAATAAAATAAGACAACATATTGAAATTCCCAGAACTTCTGGCGGGTTAGTGTAGTATCACTTAACTAACACTCACATTCGCGTTCTTTAGGCTCATGTAATTTAGTCTCGTCATACCATCGTCGAGCTTTTCTAGCGCACTACTTTTGCCAAAGGAAAGTATTTTGTACCGGAGCAATCACTGATGAGTAACAAATGTAGTTAATTCTCTCGATTTTCACATAGCTCGATTTGGGAATAGCCCATGCGCAATCCAAGCTGTCTGAAAACTGTTCTATTGTTCATATCGTGTAACACCTCATCGATGTGTGAGATAGAATGCATTTCGGGTAGTATTGGTTCATTGATACGTCTCGTATCTAAACATAGTCTGATCTCACCCGACGGTTTTGGAACAATGACAACTCTAGACATGAGTTTTATCAGTTATATACCATTTTTGTAGTACATCAAGTCCCCCTTTATTTATTTCACGTAGTAGGGTTAATTAAGCTCGAAAAACTCAACCTGATTCGACACTTGTTCTAGTTTATGGCCTCATGATTATAATATATACAGTTTTTAAATAGTTTGTCACGTAAATCCTTGTTACGCCTATTCCAAAAATATTTTAGCCGCGTCAGAAACAGTATCTGCACCAACTAAAAAAATTGCTTCCTGATAATTCACTTACGTAATCCGATCCTTTGATAATAAATTTAACAAATTCAACCATGATACAAAAAAATACCTGGAAAGTATTCCAAGAACTCTTAAACAAGAAAAAAATCCAAATTACTTACTACCTTTAACATAAATGGACATGAAACTAACGATAAAGCATCTATAGCTAACGGTTTCAGCGATTATTTTGGCTCTGTTGCGTCTGAATTAAATTCACAAATACCTGTTGCTGATTCAGTTTTTTCCGACTTTCTTAAGGAGCGGACAGCCGTGTATTTGCAGATGTTTCTCTCTCTGAGGCCAAGTCTGTCATTACAGATTTGAAGTCATCTTTTGATCCTTGGGAAGACGGGATCATAATGTCAATCATCAAACTTGTTAAAAACTACATATATATTCCTTTGGCACAAATGTTTAATTTATCATTTACATCTGGTAGTGTCTCGGATTGCTGTAAAATTGCACAAATTACCCCTGTCTTTAAATCTGGGCAGCAATATATATAGAAGACTATATACCAAATCATCGAAAAACTCACTTCTGTTAACGTTCTGCAACATCTTAATAAAAATAGCATAATATCTGATAAACAATTCGGGTATCTGGCAAACCACAATACTACATTTACTATTCAATTACTTTATGACAGACTTTTCGCAGGAAGGGAGACAGGTAGCAGGGTATATTTAATACATGGTTTAACAGTTATCTATCTAATCGTCTGCAATATGTTAATAATAACAATTCCTTATCCGTACCCTCAACGGTGAATTGTGGAGTTCCACAAGGATCAGTACTAGGCCCATCATTATTCCTCTTTTATATCAACGACATTGAAAACGCAATGAACGTTATACTACATATAATTCTATTTGCCGAAGACACCAGCGTTTTATGTTGATATAAAGACCCGGAAAACCCCATGCATTCAATGAATCTTGAATTAGGCGAACTCCACATGTGTGTAAGAATACAATTATTAACAACCGTTCGAATTTCTAAAACTGAAGTCCAACGCGTAACAGAATTCAACTTTTGGGGAATATTTTTAAATGAGAAACTTAACCGGAAAGCACACATTGACTATATAAGCAAATAAATCTCACGAAACATTGGTGTCAACAGTCATGTCAAAGATTCTTTAAATAACAGACCTTTGTTTGTTCTATATTACTGACTTATATATCCCTATTTAATCTATGGTATCACTCTTTGTGGTAATACTTACGAATCTCATTTTACATCACTATTCTTAATCCAAAAACATGCGGTACGTGTAGTAAGTCTGGATAGTTTGGATCATACACCAACATTATTCTCAAAACTACAAATCCTCCCACTTTCTCTTCTCATCCTTTATAGTAACTGAGTATTATCATATGAGTTATTTCATAACCAGGAAGCAATTCCTGCTGCACGTTGTACCTTGATAAGCAAATAGTTCTTCAACGACGAATTATTAGACGTTTTTGGTTAGACTTTAATAGGCCTTTCTCTTACGCTTATCTTTGCTATCATTTATTCAAGTCAGTCGGTCCCCGGGAATGGAACAAATTCACAATAACTATTCGAGTTATTTAATCAACTTCACTTTTCAAATCAAGATTTAAGCTATACTAACTTCAATTCATCCCACTGTGATAACTCCATATCTATCCTGACCACTTCTCATTTAATTTTTAAAATACCAATACTTAATACTCGCCATCGTGCATTCTACGGCCCACCAACAGTATGAATGATATATCTAGTCTATATTTACAACTGAACAAATTGCTTATATAATATTCTAGGATAGAACAAACCCTCTTTGGGCTTCATTCCCGCCATGTCATATACAATGTGTTCAGCTAATATGCTTTGTCTACATATTATGGTGAATAAATATATCATATAATCATATAATCCATATAATCTATTTATTCGTGTAATATTTAGTCCTTTTTAAGGAACGATATCTTGCATTGAGATTTTATAGGTATATTTAAAGGAAGTTTCTTATGATCTAGACCGTGGTCACTGCAAAAATGGGATACATGCCATGATCGGTAATTTTTGAGCTACTAATACATTTAATTGAATCTTAACAGTAAGGTATAAGTTTACTGGCGCATGCTAGCTAATAATTAGCTTATTCGCACCTGGATCTTAATGACTAATGAAGGGCTTGACTTATACCCAGTGTCAGGGCCGGATTTACCAATATGCATAGTAGACCATTGACCTAGGGCCGACCGGGTATCTCGGGATATTGAACATGCCAACACCTTCAATAAATTTTGGGACCCACTGATGCGTTTGGCCTAGGGCCCACAAGTATGTAGGTGAATCCGACCATGGTCAGGGTTAGCATAGTATGTAATGCTAATACATTTTACCATGTCCTGGTCATACATTTAGCTTGTTTTAGTAACATGAAAAGTGCTGCACTTTATGTACGGTTGGAAAACGCCAATTAATTTACACCACCAGAGCAAGCCATATGAAACGCAAAGTTTGTATTTTCCACTAATCGTCCTTACTTGGCGGGTGTCTCATGACCGATGCACAAGGCCATTGAGCCAAGGTCGTTATATCTTTTATGATGCCTATACCTTGTCCAGGCCATATTTTCTAAGCGGAAACTTAACGAAAGCTTATGTCTTGTATCATGGCACATACCCAAGGTCACTGGGTGAAGATCAAGGCTTATGCTTACAGTCTTCGCAAACTATCATCAAATGTATTTTAATACTCCATGAACATTTTATTTTTAAAAAAATTAGAAATATTGCATCGCTTCTCCCATCGTAATATTTTCCATAAGTTATGACCGTTTTGACATTTAGGAAAACGTGAAAAATAACATTTTCCTTAAGTTTTTGTTTTAGTAACACTTCAATGTATTGAACTGAAAGCTACTATACATCTTTCTCATTGAATCTTACAGATCAGATTTCAATTTCCCGCAGTGTTGTAAACAATTTTCAAAGTTATTATGAATTGACTTCTGAAAAGTGGGAACAGTATACAGTGTTTTATGCCTCACTTGTTGACGGCATAGGTAGTCTATGTAAAACATATATATCTGTATGTAAACACTTTTGTACAAGTTTATCGATGTGTCTAATCCGATGACTAAACTTCCTGGTTAATTTGACGTGTCTACTTGATGTAGCTGAATATACGGAGATACATATATTGTGTGAACATCGAACAGTAATAGGATACGATGAAGTACTTAATCTTATCTTTGTCACGATCTCTAAATCCTCATGCTGTCACTTAATATAAAAGTCTTAACAAGAAAATATTTCTTTTTTTTTTCATACGAAAAGAAACACTATTATAGGATACACAGCAAGGAGAAGAGAGGAAGAGTTGTTGGATCCGATGTAAGTATGCTTTCTTAGAACTTTTATTTGAGTAGTAGTCTTAGTATAAAGAGCTCTATTGTTATTGATATATCATATTCTTCCAAAAGAGTCTCGTATCAAAATGCCGACGTGTAGTCCTGATGATATAACAGACAGTTTATGCAAAAATTTATCAAACGTGAGAGCTTTTAAATTTAAGGCACTTGTCTATGGTGACCCATGCACAACTTAAATATATTTATTGTAGTTTTTGACTTATTTTTCCAGTTAAAGATTTGTTATTAGGTCTTGAGTTTTATTTTTTTTGTCACCTAGATGACAATAATTTTACCTTGATGAAAACGTTCAGAATTGTGTTTTTGTAATAGTTTAGTTTCCATCGTGGAAAAAAAAATTTCATCGATGTGGAAACAATGGATTTCCGGAGTTTTCTTTGGGGTTTAGAACTATTGACATAAATGGAAGCTACAAGATGACACTCAAACGCTACAACGACCGATTCCGTCTGTCGACCCTCCGGTATATGAGTGAGTCACACGATGTGGTTCCGGCAATCGCGGGGTGGTTTTCATGAGGTTTCCTTCCGGTTTTCCACCGTAAATAGGCAAGGAACAGAGTTAAGTGGACAATCCGTCGTCATAGAAGTGAAATACCCTTGAGTACGACGTTAAACACCAATAAAAAAAACAAACAAACGCTACAACTTATAAACTAAATAGTTTTTATGTCGCCATTGGCCCACCATACTTGGCCGAGTCAACAATAACTAATTGCGCGGAGAGTTGGAAGGGAGCTTCATGTTGCTCTGGTGCTTTCAGAGGCAACATAAAGCCGATCTGTTATTGATATCTATGTATTACGTCCTGACGTTGTCCTGTCTCCCTTACATGTTGCCAGTGGCGTCGAGGGTGATTTCCGTCACCAATGGGCTGGCACGCCGTATTGTAAGTGAAATAACCTTAAGTACGACTTTAGCCCCCAATCAAACATTCAAACAAACCAATAAGCAATAGCAGGTTGCACACTGTCCATGGCTAGACTTCTTGTTCCTTGAGACCGCAAACTCTATACATATACCTGCTTGCGAAAGAGACTATTTTAGTAACCAGGGTCGGATAGTGGTGTTTAACATTTATCAAAGGAATTCCACAGCAACCAAGCTTCTTAAATTGTCAGTTTCGATCCGTTGCAGATTTATAACATTCTAATCGAATCAAGGAACATGCAGAGTTCAGGAGCCGAAATACTAAAATGCCACTTCTTCACCGGCGTCTGTGTTATGTTGGATAAACGTAATCTACCCATTTATGACAGAAGTTTAAGGGTATAATCCATTGTGAAAATCATTCAACACTTGCTATGACTGTCTGACAGCATTACATTGACACGTAGTCTGTCATTCATGTCAACGTCATGTCCCCTGATTTCAAAAGAATTATGTAGCATAGCGCTTTGGTTATTAAAATAGTTTAGGTTAACAACTAACCTTAAACAATAAATTTATTAACGCTGGCTGTTCTGTCACTACAGTCAACGTAATTCATTGTGTTGGTGTTGTACTATTAAAAACTCCAAAGCCGCGAGCGACGGGTGCTCGTTCGGCTCAAATCCTAAGATAAACAAAATGCGGACAATCGTAGCACGTAAAATTCCGTAGCCCTTATTCAGTCAAAGGTTTCTGATTCCGTACGCTAATGCTATCTATGTCAGAAATTGCCCGAAGTTACTTAAACCTGAGCTCTGAAATATCAGACCATCACGATGCACTAAATATTAACGGCTTCCTGCCTTTTGTTACACAAAGGGTAATCCTTATTGAGATCGAAAACAACACAAGGAAGTTTTTCTTGAATCCGTTCAAGCACATCTGCTGGAAAAGGAAGTACAGTTATGAAGTCTCTATCAAAACAAACACTGCAGCTTATTAAGGTTTAACATTAACGTAGGTGAACAGCAATAAAAAGAACGGCAAGGTAAGTTAATAGGAAAAAGTTGTGCAAATATGTCAATGTTATGGTAGAACTGGTGTAGCAGTCTCCTATATAAAACAACATAACGCTTTTCATTAAATTTCCACGAAATTTCAGCTGTAGTATGTCTCTTCAAGTGTAAAATAAACTTGTTGGAAATAGAACATTTGCGGTAGCGTTCCATGGCTTTCGTTCACATGAATTTGTATTTTGAAACCCTATCCTAATCCTGAAATTGTCGAACCGCTCTTCTCCATGCCTATTTTACCAACAATTTTATGGTAGAATTAATTAACCCATACATTTAGAACATTTAAATGCAAAATGCAAACGTTAACTTACGTAACATAGTAACTATGGCAAGCCGTTTTATCACTTCTAAATTAATTATTTATTTTACATATGTTGAAAACAATTTCACTTATGTTGAAAAGAATTCAACATATGTGAAAAAGAATTCGGCATATGTAAAATTAACCTTAATTCAACATATGTGGAAATCTTTTTCACTTATTTAAATTAAAAAATGTGAGTGGAACTCTTTTGTAGATATGTAAAATTAAAAGCATCCAAGACCTAAATTACAGACTTCTCCCTCACAGCCTTATTTAGCGGGAGTAAATTTTCGTCGGGAATATAAAATGATGTAGAGTACAATATAAAAATACTGAATATAAGAATAAACCCGTCGCCTGATATAATATTCACGCTTTATTTGTCACCGTAATTGGCATTTTTCATAATAGAATATATGGTGTTGTATTTCAGCCGTTGTTGGCTGTAAATATATGCGGGTGTTCGACTTTTGACAGCCTGCACTCAATGACCTATAATTATATTGAAAAGAATTTTAAATATGTTGAAAAGAATTCTACAAATGTAAAATAAATTTTTATTTGACATATGTGAAATTGTTTTTGACATAAGTGAAAATCTTTTCAACATTAGTAAGAAAGAATTTCATACATGTGAAAAACAATTGTACATAAGTCAAATAAAAGCAAAACTAATTCGACATATGTAGAATAAACGTAGAAGTGATAAAACGGCTTACCATAGGTTACAAGTTAATACATGTCTGTCCTGTTCAGATTATTTCACTAGTGATGTTGCTGTATTACTCCAGGTATTATAGAAAGGAAAAATTGTTACCCTAAATATGTTGTAGTAGAAATCTCAAGATAACGTTCAAGCCAGAGAATAACTGAAATACCGCTGAATTTATGTAGCGCTGAACGCTAATCAACCAATCAATCAATCAATCAATCAATCTATTAATCAATCAATCAATCTAGCAGAAATAATGTCAGTATGTCTTAAACTTACAGCTGTACACACAAAATTTGTGTTTCTGGTACATATCTCAAGGTGCTGTAAATAAGAAATTTTTTTAACATAAATATGATGTAGAAAATACATCAAAATAATGTTCAAGCCAGAGAATAACTGAAATATCGCTGAATGTATGTGGAGCTGAACGATGATCAATCAATCAACCAATCTAGGTGAAGATGATGTACTACAAATCAAACATTTAAAATGGGATCATAACTACAACTTGAAGCTCTGTCATCACACTAACGTACCGTTTTAAATTTGGTAACTCTGTCAATATTTCGTTTGCCACCATAGGCCTGTCTGTTGCCCGTTGCCTGATGGTTCAATATCACAAATCAAGAAGGTTTTTTCGATTGAAAGGAATAAACTAACTGGCTATTTTCATTGCAATAATCGGCTTTCCTCGCATTTATAGCTATAGACCACCATCCGTTTTAGTAATGACTAGTATGCACACATCATTCCTTTCGATGAGGCACAGGAACTTCTGTCGAAGACCAATCGTGTCTCTTGCTTTTGAGATGTCAAGAATTCGGATTCAGAGAGTAATTTTGTATTCATCACGGACTGTTTCACGGATGTATGTGTTTTTTTAACTTGTTCATTCATGTGCACTCCTAATGTACTTAAAGATATTAAGATTAATAAATAAAACCAGTAAGAATTAAAAAACAGAATAGCCTGGGTCATTATATGGCCAACCATTTAAAAAAATGGATTGATCAACATACATTTTCTTTCAGGTTTTCCGGAGCAGCAAAGAATGAAATCAAGCCTAGAGGCGTTTTTTGTCGCACTGATCTTCTTGACAGGTAATAAAAGACAGCTGTTGTTCATAAACAACCATTGTATGACTTTTTCTCGTGCTCTCAGAAGCAAGGGGCAACATGAAGCTGATCTGTTCGTGATGTCTTTGTATTACGTCCTGTGATTGTCCTGCATTTGCCCTGTTTTGTCTTGTTTTGTTGCAAGTGGCGTCTAGGGTAGTTTCCTACACCCATTGGGCTGGCTCGCCGTCCTGTGAGTGAAAAGTACGGCGTTAAACCCTAATCAAACAAACAAACAAACAAACAATCGCAATATAACTTTTGTGAGTTCGGGGTTTTACGTTATATTCAAAGTTATTTAAGTCAAATCAAGGCTCGATACCAAATGGATGAGAAACACCACCCTAGACAACACTGAAAACAAACAAAGGTAACGGATGACAATTACGAGACAAAAACGCCTGTAGAGATTTGCTTCCTGTTCCTTTTAGCTCTGAGGCTACCAGGACATACCGAAAATCGCTCAAGGCTGTCGTCGAATTATTTTAAATTAATAGGTTTGCCTTCTTGACTCCTTTAACTCAACGGTTAGACATAAACAGACTTCGGGATAGAAGTTTATATGACCATTAAGTTACTTAGACGGGCGGTGACATATTTAAAAAAATTTAAACAACGGCGATTTCCCACATCTAAACAAATGAATATAATTTTCATAAACTGTTTTTGTTGTGTTGTAAAATGCACAAATTACTAGTTTTTTTTAGAGCTGTAGAACAAGTCTAAAGTCCTTAAATAACTATCAAACTTAAGACGATTTCTTCTCAACTAAATGTGTACTCATCGGTGTGTTATTGAAGATATATATATTGTAATTATAATTTTGAGAGATATTTTGACGACGATTTTAATGTGTTTCTATTGAAACTTTGACATGTGGATTTACGTATAATTACAGACATGAAATTTATACAAAGAGCTTTTGTTGCAGGTTTTCTGGTTCACCCCGGTATACCTGCATGGTAATACCTCAACCATCAATTGCATAAAAAAATGTTTTCTAGTTAATCTTTCCTGATGAAATTAACTTATCAGTGCGGATTGAAGAATGAAAGACAGTTTAACCCTTTTCAGAACTTTCAAATAATTTCACCCTCATAAAAAACTTACAGTGCTCGCTCGTTGAAGAAGTCTCGTCAGTTTTGGAGCACCACAAGGTAAATTGGGAGCTGATATCGAAATTAAAACAAAAAAATAGGATCACAGCTTGAAAATTGAAGAAAACACATGTATGGAGCAAAAGCTTTTTAATGGCCAGCTAAAGTTAAACATATCAGAATTTGGTCGAATTAAAACGATTTCATAATTTTGAGATATTTCAAGGAATGTAAACCTCTAAATGACGCTTATACCTTACGGAGCTTACAAGGTTGACTCTTGGTCTAGATGTTTGTATTAGAACACGAAATAATCTTGACACAAATAGGAACCAACTTTAAAACTAAGAACTCATTCATATTACCTGGAGCTAAACATTTATAGTTTTACTATATGAAATATTACGGTTTTCAACGTACGCTCGGAATTTCAAAATAATTTTTCCTCACAAAAACATTTCAGCCTAGAGTTACCATTGTGAACACTTTGTCGTAACAGACTTTTAAATTACGAGAAACTTTGATTAATTTTACAAATCTCTTTTATAAGATAAGTTTGCTTGAACAATATAAACTGGATTGGTTATATTGACGATTGTTTGTATATAAATGGGTTGCAAAAACTGGGATCAATTATATATATAGAAAGTTGATGATTTTATTTTGCTGGACTTCTTTACACCTAAATTGTAGTGAATTAAAGACCCCCTTATAACGGTGCCTCCGAAAGAAAGAATTAATTGAGAATTCGCACACGCTCTACAAGTTTCTTCTGGAATAAGATGGAAAGGCAAGTTTTTTAGTCAGGTATCATTCACCTTGTACTAGAGACCATTATAGAAAAATTAAAACCCTACAAATCGTCATGTTACTTAGAGAAAAACCCCGCTACAATATATATGATTCCTGCATACATTTGTTTATTTACTAGAAATTTCCTGTCAGATCATCAGGCCGCCCTTAAGGGATATTGTGGCTGGAAGACTTTCAACTCTCGATTGTATAGTAAACAGAGTACCTGAGAAATGGAGTGTGGTTTGGAGTATTGTTGATGGACAGTCGGAGACAATAATATACAACGCAACATCCTGTACCCGAGAGGTATCTCTTGCGCCAAACGTTTCGAACAATTTCGCCGGAAGATGTATTACAAACGAGACGGAAGAAATATACAGCCTGGTCATACAAAAGGTGACAGTAGACATGGATAATTTTATCTGGAAATGTTCACGTCATAGTGACATGAACTCCAGTGCTGTGAACATCACTACTGATGTAAAAGGTAAGTAAAGAAAAGGTCAAATTGCAATTCGATAACATCCATAAATGTCTTAAATGTAAAATTTGTATTGGAACGTATGATGTGAGTAGCTGGCTAACTGTAATGTACACTAAATACTTATATGGCTTCATCATTATTTTACTATTTGTTTGGGTTTTATCATTTCATTGACGTCTTGTTTTTGGTGTTTAGTGATGGTAACCAATGTAGTCTTGGTCTCTGGTCCGACTGCAGTAAAAGCCGGGGACAAGTTTACCGCCACCTGCGTCGCCTCTATCAGTAAACCCAGTGCTTGTATAAGATTTTTCAGCAATCCAGTTGGAACAACAGTAAGGGAGATAATCGCGCTAGGGTCGGTCTGTGGCCCATACTCCACGTCACCGCAGACCACGAATCGGACACTAGAATTAACAGTTGTGCCCGCATTTAACCGTGCTAAAGTGTATTGTACCGCAAACAACAGTGTGACGGACACTCCTGTGCAGTCACAGGATTATACACTGGATGTTCAATGTAAGTTGCATCGCACACTTATATATGTTAATATATATATTAATCCCCCTAAGCCTTGCACTCGGTGAATGTTTCGATTTGAGCTGTTTTGCAAAATACCTATTGAATAAATTTGGCGTTGAAAAGGAGAGATATATCGGGATTTTCCAAAAGCCAGTTCCCACCCTTCTTCATTGTATAGCCTCACTTAATATAGTTACATGTATATACATACAGTAAATACTCATACGACGAGACACTGTTGTTAGGAAAGGGTGTATTTTTTATTTTGTTCTTAATTCCCCAGTAATAGACTATGGGTTGATTCGGTTCCTTGTCGAGCGTTGTTGAGGATTGCTCTGGAGGCAAGTTGACAACACTTTTAATATCAGTAAAAACAATGTACTTCGGATTGATTCGGTTCCTTATCAAGCGTTGTTGAGGATTGCTCTGTAGGCAAGGTAACAACACTTTAGATATCCGTAAAACAATGAAGCCAATCTATCAATATAATGACACTATTTAAAGTTACAGGTATCATAGTGGAATTCATGAACAGCTCACCATCAGAACAAAGCAACTGTATAATCACACTGAAACATTTATTAAATCATTATATTTTAGTTCTCAGCAATCTGAAATCTTGCCAAGAACATGTTTTCCACTGATAAGTCTAGTATAATACTCAAGTAGTGTTATTCCAAACACAGAAGCTCTGTGTTCGGAATTACATTACTTGTGTATTCCTTGTTGACACATGAATCCTGTTGATATGGAACCCATAAAGGTCACACGTTTGACTTATATATAACCAACGTTTGTGGTAAAACGAACATTATTATTTTTCAGTTGGTCCAGATGAAATTACGTTGGCACCAGATTCCGGTCTTATCGGGAATAGAGTCACTGTGACAGAAGGCAACCCAGTGACGTTTAATTGCACCAGTGGAGAGTCCAACCCCCCCTCAGTCCTTACTTTTTCAAACAACAACGGAACAATACCTTTGTCACAGTTAACCAGAGTTCCTCAAACAATAGGAACTAATAATGGGTACATTGCTTCAGTACTGTACACATTGAGACCAACTCGATATCAGGATGATCAGGTTATCAAATGTGAGGCAACAAAACTTGGGCAGACAACTCTTAGATCATCATTGATATTGAATTTGTTATGTAAGTATTGTTAAGACGTTTTGTTTTTTCTGCCTGATCTGAGCGTGATTTAATAAAGAGAAATATAATACAGCATGCGATCAGTTAATATGGGAGAACGTGTTAAATCTGATGCTACAAACAAAATATCATAAGACTATATCATATTTAAAATATAATAGTTATTGTCGAATTTCTGTATATTGGCAGGAATATTTGCAGTTAAGTTCCATGAATATGGAAGCTTCCTATAGGTTTACCCGATAACGAAGAACGCGATTACATAATTAAAAATCGGGTAAATATGTATATATATTTTTTTAACGTAGATGGCCCTACGATATTGCACTGCCAGGACTTGTACGCGGTAGTCGAGAATCAGAGCGTTGAGGTAAACTGTACGTCATGGGCTAAGCCTGGTGCAACGCATGTCTGGAAGAAAGGAAATGTGCCCTTGAGCAGCCAGACAGAGGCCGGGTCGAATGGCAGGCAGATATCCAAGTTAACTTTTCAGAGGATCAGCAGATTTGATGCTGGAATTTACGATCTATCTGTCAGTAACATGGTCAACATCGTCCACAGACAAATCACTATCACTGTTAAGCGTGAGTACACAAAAAACACATTTTCTTTCTTTTTTACGCCGTACTTAGGGTTATTTCACTGATGTGACGGCGCCCAATCCCAATGGGTGAAGGAAACCACCCTTAACGCCACTGGCAACAAACAAAAACGAGACAGGACAAATACAGGACAATTCCAGGACGTAGTACAAAGCCATCATGAACAGATCGGCTTATTGTTGCCCCTAATCTTTAAGCGACCAGAGCAACAGGAAGCTCCCTCCCAAACACCTCAACTCCTCTATTAAGTGACTTAGAAACTTGCCGTCAGCTTGATACTTGCTTCATTTTATCTACATTGATTGTCCAGTCTCTAAATATAGTATATTGTTGGTTTCTTACAGATTCTCCAGCGGTAAAAGTGTCTTCGCCATATGGTAGCGAAATAAACGAAGGGTCAACCCTGCTGTTAGAGTGCCAAGCTGAAGGTGTGCCACAAACATATTCATATTCTCCATGGACACATTATATCGGCGACACCCAAATACCGCTGGCTGTTAACCATTCTGGGAGACGGCTACAAGTTCACCAAGTGACATTCCAAGACCAGGGCATATATGAATGTACATCCTCGAATGGGATAGGCGACCCGAAAAGCAATTTTACTGATGTTAAAATTAAAGGTGAGGACGTAGTTAAATTAGTTTGAATATAATATAAACGTTAATAAATTACAAATATTATTGCTAGACGAATTACATATGGGGTAACATTATAAAACAGTAAATCACTGAATATGCTAAAAACCTTTGCCGATATAATAATTGACTCTTAAATAGGATCACATTTTTTCCAAATATAGTCTATTGGTGAATATTATCAGAATTTGACTTAATCGAATGAGATTATGGCGTAAATTATAAATACCAGGAAACATATATCCTAAATATCCATATACAACTCTTTAATAGTAAAACGCACATATCCAGTTTGGTGAAAGCATATTTATCCATTCTTTCAATATGCTGAAAGAAAAAAAAACAGTCAATCAGATTACGATATGCAAATTAGATATCAGCACAACAATTTTGAACAAAATGTTAATTATTTAGCATATTTCTTGGCGAGCCAGCCCACTGGATTCAGAGTGAGTGCTTGATACTGAACGCATCAATAGCATTTCTTTTTAGGTCCTTCAACAGAATGCAACAAACACAAATCATAGGTAGTCTTTCTTATCTAGTGGCCTATCTGCATGAAAAACGTTATCCAGTGCGACATCTTCCCACATGCATAAATTCTACCAAACTCGATCACATCTAAACTATTTGGACCAAATTCGCATCAAATCAAATCATTTTTTACTTAACGTCGGGTATATGGAAAAAGGTGATAACACTAGCCTAGGGCTACTTGTGTCGACTATGTAGAACATTTGGACCACGTTCAATCACATCTAGAACAGCTGAACCAAGTTCAATCACACCTAGAATAGTTGGACCAAGTTCAATCACATCCTGAAGATTTGAACCAAAGTCAATAAAATTTAGAATCTATGGACAAAGCTCAATCTCATCTAGAATGTTTAAATCAAGCTCAATCATAAACTCAGTCAAAAAAGAAACTTCACACTCGTTTGGATGACGATAAGTTGAACATACAAGAAAAGTGGTTTTAAATAATGATTAAGTTCCATTTTGTACCCATTAAGGACGGTGTACCATAAAAATCATGTTCATAATGTAACCAGTTCCACCAGAAATGCTACGGAAATGTAAGAGAGTAAAAATGGTAAGTTACAACTTGATGAAAGCATGTCAATAGCGCGTATGC
>JAQQZZ010153802.1:0-12428 GCA_030265115.1 Mopalia vespertina | reverse complement strand
TCCCTCGCTCCCCACCCCACACCGACCAAAACATAGCTTTTTTAGTATTATGGTAAGGGCTAAGAAGGGTTGGAGAGACATTCGGTGGCTGAAAAGGAACGAGGATATACCTAAATATAAATATATATAACCAGGTAGAAACATATTTACCAAGACAAAACGCGGGTGGTCGGAGTCAGCTTTCTGATTCTCTCGGAGCGAAGGGGCAAATTTAAATTTGTGATGTGTTTGTATTACATCATATGATTGCACTGGATTTGTCCTGTTTTGTCTTTGTTTGTTGCCAGTAGCATCGTTTCCTTCGCCCATTGGGCTGGCATGATGTCATGTGAGTGAAATAACCTTAAGTACGGCGTTAAACCTTAATCAACCAAACCAATAAGCCGGGGCGTTACAGAGCAGAAATGTTTATACTTTAGTTGAATATTCAATATTCAACTCCCAATGCATTTATAATATACCCCGCTGAAGCAGGCATAGGGTAAAACAGCGATTTAAGAAGACAGAATAACTGTTATCTAGCAACACAAGGGCAGAATATGTATGCCATGATTATAATATTTTCGATTTCTACCTAGATAGCATTTAGAAAAAATAAAATGTAATTAAGAAAAACATTGCAAAGGACGATATCGGCCACAGTAGACAGAAGTATATCTCATACATTATCAGTATAGGGAAGACCGTCTACTTTAATAGACTCCCTCCATATTTGTTTATTTTCCTTTAAGTTTGAATGATAAACGAAGTCCATACTTGTAAAGCACACACTCTTAAAAGATTGCCTTGTGTTAAAGATCAGTGTATACACAAGGAATAAAAAACCTAGATAAAACTCGTTCCTGGGAATTAAACTGTCACTGTGACTGGAATTAATGATTTTTATTTATCACACGATCCGCGATAAGCAATGAAATCCACTCAGGGCAAAACACTGAGGAATCAAGCGTTTTTCAGTTTAGATAAATAGATCAAGGCTTATTGAGATCGAGGATTGACTAGTTATACGCTGGTCCTAAAGTCCCAACTGACAAAATACCATCAACGAACAGGACAAAAATAGCACGGTAATGGAATTAATGAGAGCCGGTCAATCATGCTGAAAGAAAAAAAAATGTGTACATTGCTGATAAGGTCAGGTTTCCTTATTCCAGTCGTCCGCCCATATGATGGATGGACAAAATGTCTCTAAATCGAAGCAAAAACGGACACAACTCCGAAGTGTCACAAATTGTAGCTTTATCCGCAAATATTGTTTTTGTGATTGTTATTTTATTGGGCTCTTTTCTTGATAAAACATTTCTCAGAAATTGAAATTGGTTGAGATAGCATTGCCAACACCGATCTATGAGGATAAACCCAGGGGCTTTCATAGTAGGCCTAAATTGGCATGTTGATAAGCGAAGAAACCAGAAAAAAATGTTAATTCTCCAAGTACAGACGGCTGAGGCAATCGCTGTTTTTACTAGGTTTCCTCCCGGTTTTCCATCGTATTTGAAGCCAGGGACAGTGTAAATTGGACAATTCGTCGTCATACAAGTGTAATACCCCTGAGTACGACGTTAAACCCTAATCAAACAAATAAACCCAAATAGAGATTAACGCGAAAGCCTGCAATTGGATACAATTGGTAATATATAACGGGCGGATATCTCAATATTCAGGTCCGTTTAGTGTAAAATATATGAGAGAAGGTCCATGGCTTAGTGGTTAGCGTGTGCGCTCACTAATCCTACTTAGATGTACCGTTCGCGGGATCGATTCCGTCTGTCGACTAGCAGGTATATGAGTGAGTCACACGATGTGGAATTAGGCAAGGAACAGTGTGAAGTGGGCAATCCGTCGTGAAATACCCTTGAGTACGATGTGAAATCGCAATCATACAAACAAACGCTGAGAGAAAGGGTGCAGGGAAAGATATCGTATACGAGCTTTATACCCGATGAAGCCTGGAATTAACCACAAGCAGACAAGCTATAAGTCCAAAGAAATATTTAGGCATGAATACAAGTGTAAACATGTTAGGATGAATATAAAAGGATGTGGAATATCTAAAACGTAAGGCAGACGTTTTGGCAAGTAAGCTTATTTCCAGTAGAACCTGGAGGCGACATGACACTCAGACACGTAATACTACAGCCCCATGCATGTCGACTCTAGGTCGATGGTGATCAATTCACCCGGGCTTTTGTATTTGTATCACCCAACCTATTTACTATTACAGACACCTATTTCTATGATTTTCTTCTAAGTTTGTTACGTAAAATAGTATCTTTATTTCATATAATTATATGATGGATGTTAGACAAGAAAAACAACCCTTCACAAGAGCCTTGAAATTATCTTGTTGGTTTTCACAAATAAGTTATCGCAATTATTTGGATATTATACCCGATTGCCGTAAACTATATAAAATTAATTAATTTTTGGTAAAGATATGGACTGAAGGGCAAATATGACAGCGTCTGAGTTTGTTTCCATGATGGATTCCTGCTCGCTTATTATTACTTTATCTTTGATAAGAGATACGTCAATTCACCATAGATACGCTGAGGCTATATTTGTTTTAAAATATAGTCATACCTCAACTCACCATAGAGATGTCAAGCCAATATTTGCTTTTACACAAGAACAATTGTTAAAGGCAAATGTCCGGAGACTAGCTTGAGTAAGTTGCCTGGTCGGTCCGTCCATTGATTAATGGATTTGTTGTTTTACATTCAGCGGCATTTTAGCTATTCGTCTGTTAAGTACATTAATTTATGAGTGTTCTACTGTGAAGCGTTCAACGTTATACATCAAATAATCGAAAACCCATATACCTTAATAAGTAAACAGACGTATTTAAAAAAACTTATAAAGTGTTTGAAATAAAGTTTATTAAAAAAGACTTTCTGTTGGCTTGATTGCTTGTCTGGGGGTCGTATTCAAGGGTATTTCACGTTAACGACGACGCAATTTCCATTTATCACTGCTCGACCTATTAAAGTAAGATGGAAAAACGGGAGGAAACCTGGTAAATTCCACCTATTAAATGTTGCACTCTTATATATCTGAGGTCGCACAGGAAACCAGATCCTATTAGCCAAGTACTATCAGTAGGCCGACATGCTAACCACGGCCGCTTGCCTTTTAGACATTCGGAGATTTGCCGATTGCCTTCAACATCCTTATGGATGTATCGTTAACTGCGTTGTCAAGTCAAGCAAATCCTCATCTGTTAATTTAGCAGTAATACGTTAGTAAGATAGCTCGCTGCCGTGGCTTAGTGGTAGCGTGTGCGCTTACTAGCCCTACTTCGATGTACCTTTCAAGGGGTCGAGTCGACCATCAGGTCATTTTGTAACGATCAAGTAACATCTAGCTTTTCAACGCAGTCTGGGAACATTGGGATAAACCCGCGCCATCACTGTCTTACGAGGAAGTCACGAGGGGACTCTACTTTTAACAACAGTTTTAAAAAAAACAGTTGCATAAAAATTTGAAAATGTGTTCTGTAGGTCAACATAAAATGGAACATTTTTTTTTTAAATGATTAAACTTGTTAGTATCTTTATAATTTGTTTGTTTGTTTGATTGCGTGACTGGTATCTTTAAAGAATGAATTGGATTGATCTACAGCTGAATGACATTATAGCATAGTCCCGGTGTATTTATACAGCTGTAGTTTGTCTGGCTACGACCGCACAATTTACGCCCTTTTAGCGAATATCACTACACTTGGACATTCAAAATGGTCCTAGTTTATGAGCAAGCGGGGTATACGTAAGGCATGGAAGTAAACCCGCTTCCGGTTTTAATCAAATGCCATCAGGTATATGAGTGAGTCACACGATGTGGCTCCAGCAATCACGGGCGTGGTTTTAACGAGGTTTCCTGCAGGTTTTCCGCCGTAATCCGTCGTCATATAAGTGAAATACACTTGAGTACGACGTTAAACCCTAATCAATCAAACAAACAACCTTTTAATTTTAGCAGTAATACATTATTGAGATCAAATGTACTGAAAGCCCGTTTTTACGTCAAACCTACATAACACACTGCTTAGAACCAGGGTACTACTTATAATTCAGGCATTGTTGTGCAAAAGAAAATGTGGTTTGACGTACAGCCCACAATGGAATTAAAAGTGATCCGTTTTTTTAACCTGATATTCAATCCTAATTTGTTGTTTCTTATTGCAGCTGTGTATATTTGACAAGTTCAGTATATGTCGATAATGGTTGGGTTTTTTTTTCATTTGGTGTTACCGTCTTCCTTATCTTTTAAATCGATTTGATGCAGCCGACATGATTTACCATTTCTAGGGAGAAACGCACCGGATAATCACATTATGAATGGATTAGACCAGAGGAACGTTTGACATTCTCCGCATGCCTATAATGATATTACCAACTTCATATCTTGCCCAAACCTGTCTCCCCTTGTGTGAGGATTATAGAAAATAATCCTCGAGGCAAAGGCCTTAGTAATTGGATTAGTGCTTCACTTTTCCGACTTTCTGAACATTTTTAATATGTGGGTGTTTTTTATTGATAAAAAGCTAAATTGCATTTGCGAGTTATGAAGTACAGCAACGCTCCAATAACGTGGAATTTATTAGTGTTCGACAATGTTAAATTCCCACTCTAAAACTGAATGATAAAATGTTGTTTTTAAATTTGAGGAATTAGTACATATATAGTCACAGAAACCATTTCTTCACTGGATTCATTTGTAAGCCAGGGCGGCTGGCGGAATGTAACTAAATAATATACACAAGCTGAGGTCAAAATATAATAGAACAAGAACGACAAGTAGATTAGTCTGTATTGATTTACACTACTTGTGGTCCGGTATAACGCCCCACATCACACTACCCTGTAAAGGTACATCTTTCTTCCACGTCGATCGTTCTTGAACATTCATTGGGCTATCACCATGGCCTTTAAATTTCCTCTACATGACAGGAACAATATTGGGAGACCGCATCTCCACCCACAATATTCAGAACTGACTGTTCAGGAACATAGGTCTATATATATTTTGAATAAATGAAGAGAATGGTACACAGAGAGTGATAGGTACAGCAGATGTGGGAATGTGAAGAGGGAGCTCACAGAGACAGTCCAGCTATAAAAGGGTGCTAACACTGACCATCCCGGATGCAAAGTGTCACCAAACTTGGTGCTTCCCAAGTGTATTAGGATGGTAAACATGTTGGAATGAAGAGATAAACAAAGTGACTTTGAGTTCGATAACTTTTTTTTAGTTCGACCAATTGGTAAATAACTAATGTTTTAAATATTTTTAATCAAAACACGATTTCTGATCAAGGAGTGGTGTTCTTTTCACTTATCTATTCCATTTAGCGTTTAAACATTACCTGGATACTTGGAACATATGTTTACAATAAGTGGTTTTTTGGCTTGGAATAGTCATTTGTGCGTTTGATCTAAATATAATGTTAGATTATTTTCAGTTAAGATTTACTGTTTGAACATTCTTTGTTTAGCTCTAATTTAGCTCCGTGCAAGTAAATTAAAATGCAAATCCCCATGGCTGTAGTTCAAAATTTTAATACAGAAATATGAACAAAAAGAAACATAAGATTTGAAATTTGCCGATATTTTATTTGTCCTTGAACCAGCTTTTTGAACACAACAGATTTGGCCCTAGGGAAATATTTCTTTTCTTATTAGAATAAAAGGCTTCCTGTGAATGTAATAAATGAGAGACGTCCATAATGTGATTACTATCAGAGAATAATGGGGCTTTTCCTTCATTGTAGATGGTTTTTTTCAACGCCAAGGCTTTAAGAAGAAAGGACACTCTTCCCCAGGGCATAGTATGTTTCTAGAGGAAGATTGATTTAATTTTTCCAAAAAAGCAAAACAATTTACCTAAAGTGTCGTGTTGATGTTACAATTTAATGTTGCAATCCATAAAATGTCATTCATATAAATGAAATGCCCGGCGCGTAACACCACTCATCCGGTTGATTTAAATCAGTGAAAGACAATCAATGTATCTATTATTTTTTATCTAGATTATAATTTAAAGTAATGTCCAGAATATGCTCTGTTAATCCCGAGAGCACGAAAAGAACTGTTATGTTAACCTTCCTAAAAAACACTCGTTTAGCCTTATATGTCGATAGATGTTTAGTTCAAACTGGGATTACAATATACTGTATATTGTAATCCCAGGTTCAAACCACAATTTTTACGAAAGATAGGGAAATGTTGAATTACCCGCTGTACTATCATATATAATATGTTTAAACCGTATATGTATTATAGCCAGCTTGTCGTAGCAGATTCATACCTGGCCTCATGTTATTCTGTTTGGAATAACGATGCAGTACAATACAAATATGATATAGACATTGGACATCATAACAATTTCTCGCCACAGCCGAAATGCCTTTGAATGCGGCGTAAAACACGCTCATACTGTCAATATTTCGATGGGATCAGGAAAACAGTAGTGTGCAAAGTTTGGCACAATCTCGCCATAAACAGAAAGAACTACCAAGAAATTAAAATATACATGGACCCGACCACACACAAGAGGCATTATAGTTTGTTACAACTCGGGTATGTACCAAAAGTCCTATAAAAAGTCTAACACTTCGGAAACGTTTACTGTTGACTTCTATGATCTAGATATCAATGTATCGTGGTAATCTTCTAGTGATCGAGATAAAAGCTTATAAATAAATATTTCATCCATTGTAGACCAATAAAATGCATCATTCATGGCTACACCGTTTACCTCCCAAAGCGCCGTTGTCTTGTTATTTGGAGTTAACGAGCATTTATTTGTCTATGAGTCAATTAGAACTCCATTAATTTGTTTTCAAATGGTAGGCATGCTGATACCATCGTCTGGAACACGAGCTCTGAGAAACATGTGCTAATTGTATACAATTACTCATTGGAGCCTATCTCTTATGTTCCCGTCGTATATACCACTTAGTTTTTCCTCTGGAGTCAATGAAGTCCTTCCCATACTTTAGCTAGTGTAGTCGTGCGTTAAGTTGATCTTTATTGCGTTAAGTTGATCTTGTCTTTCGTCGTAGATTAACCGTTTAAGCTATGTCTGTCGTCGGAGAATTTATAGTGGAATACATAGAAGCTTGCTGCCTTTCGATGGCCAGAAAAGCAATAATTTGTTCTGTTTTGTATCTGTTTGTTTCTTTGTTTGTTCGTTTGTATTGTTTTGTCATATATTGAAAACATAGAAGCTTGCTGCCATTCGACGGCCAGCTAAGAAATACTTTGTTTTGTTTTGTGTTTGCTTATTTGTGTTTTTTATCATTAAAATCGCGTCTAATAAATGTATGTGCGAAAAAACGTTATCCTGAATTCAACTTAGAATCTACATTAAGCACAATGCCAAATTCCCTTTGTCTTGTTTTGTGCTAACGTGTTCCAATAAGTATTGCTCAGTAAAATGTTGGTAACCTTCCAAGTACCAGCTGGTTACATGATTTGTTTTTACCGTTGAAGTCACTATAAATTGACATAACATTTGAGCAACCAGACGGTAACTGAAGGGAACGAGCTAGTGAACGTGGAACTTTGTTGTTGTTGTTTAAGATTATTGGCGTGTGCCATTCCTACATAGGAATGATTTACGCCACGACGTGGAACTTTCCTTTCAGTACTCAAGTTTATATTTCGTTTCAGTACCACGTGGTCACCATGTGACTGTGTACGTCTATCAGTATCTCGTCACTTATCAAAAAAAGATTACTGAACAACGTCTGATTAAAATTTGTCACAATTTCTTTGAGAAGTATGGGGTAAGAAATTTATTATGATCAGAGATTTTCTCTCTGTACAGAAATATTGAACTTTCCAAACAAGCAATAGAATAGAGCTAATATCTAGCAGCCGTAGGATGATTACGTTTTCATGAAAAATTACCAATACAAATAGTGAATTAAAATACAAAAGTAACATTTGTATGAACCACAAGGTTTGATATATATTCGTATCACGGTAGTACCGATCTACCATATAGCGAAATACAGACGCTGACAAGATTTCACGCCATGAAAACTAGCTGATTTTGCTAACTTGTACAATACCCCCAGATAATGTAAAGGCTGTAATATTATTGTGTTCATACGTTCGGCATTTATTTTAACGAAAAAGGCGCTGGAAATCTTCCTTTTTTTACTTCCCTCGCCAAATAATTAAGCAGCACAGTTATGCAGTTCTTCTTTGGGAATGATGAGTAGGGCACTGTTTCTACGCACCATTGGTAAGAACGTATATAACTTTCTCTTTTCAATACTTCTTTTTTCATTTGATATAAAGAGGCGTAGCCAATAAGATAGTCTATTGCGGTCAGGTGACTACGTGTGACCTCAAAGAGGGAAAGGCTGTATCACATATACATGTACCTTTAGAAAGAAGGCCGGCTTCTGAATAAAAAATAATATTTGATCTGTATGGCCTCTTACCTCGCCAAAAAACTTTCTGCCCTGTTCGTTGAACACACACAGAGGGACGGTTCGCAACTGAGAGAACTAGGCATGTCCCGCCAAATCTCATTCTAAAATCGGGACGACAGTTTAAATCGATGAAAAATGAGGAGGACATACTGCTGATAAATGATTGATTGTGACGTGAAAATGGATGTCAAGTGGTCGTTTTATGGCTAGATATAACCCAAAAGTGTTCAAGGAAGAAGTCGGAATGGTAAAATTCAAGGTCAGGCCATAGAATTTGTATATATTGGACGATAAAGCGCCGAATCATGGTAGCGTTGGCTTATTTCTAAAGGTTAGGAAGACTCAAGTATCGTAGCTTAACGTTGAAACAAATCGTACATATTCATAATTTGCTGCAACAGGAGCTTAAATACAAAAACAAATTGTTAACAGTTTAATCTTTAGCTGCCTTACGCTATAAATCAATATGTAATTAATGTTGAGTAACAGCTGGACGATCCGTAGGCATATAGGCGATTCTCACTATTCTTGATAGTTAAACATTTTAAAGTAATATAATAATTTGATGCAGGTGACTTTCCCTAAAGGAATATTTACGTTTCGCATAGAACATCATCTCGCGCTTTCTTCTTTATAAAAAATAATCAACCCTTTGTGAAGTCTAACTCCGAATGGAAAATCGGGAAGAGCATGAAGCCAGCGTAGGAGACCACTGGTATAAACCAAAACCTGTAAAAAAAAAGGGTAACTATTATGAACTCACTACACAGATTTGCAGTTGTTACACACAGTATACCCGTCCAAATCAATACGGTATAAACAAATCTACTTTTATCGGTGATGATAGTTAAGCAGCAAGAAGAATATGGACTTTGTCTAACTGTGGCAGATACAAGATGTCTGCCCTTACTTCTCTAATGGTTTGTAGTTTTAGACTAAAGGGTATGGCTACTCTTTGACTTTTGATCTTTGATTGCCAGGACATTGCAAAGAATTATATTTCAGTAAAAATAACAGTGAACTTAAACCTAAATGTGTAGGCTAGTAACGTTGTGCTATTTTCTAGTTTACAGCGGTTCTTTGTTGGCTTGCCGGGTGTTCTGTTGCCCTTAATGTATATTCCTCCGCCGGCTAACCACGTTAGACGGAGAGTTATCAGTACCCAGTATACTTATCTCGTGTAGACTTTACAGACGAAACTGTCATACTCGATCATCCCTAATACTTTGATAGATCGGCCCAGTGTTCATATAGCATGCCAACCAGCTGATATACTTTAATGAATGTCTATATTTCGCGCACTAACTATCATTAACAGGCGTCAAATCATGGTCTCTAAATTCAGAGGTAGAAGTTCTATTCTCAGGAAAGAGTGTGTTCTTTACTTTTCGCTTTATGGTGTCAGTTTTGATATTTTACACAAATTGTGTGTCAAATCAACCAGTTTTCCGAAAAGTTCCTGCTCGACCCTCACCGATTTTGATGAAACTCCATCAAAATAATCCATTGTGTGAAAAATGAACACACATAAAAAAAAAAGATTTAGGCTCACGACGTTTCCTTTCCGAGATACAGCCTCCGATATTTGCTCAAACAGCTCGTGAAAATGCGCGAATGTGTTTTTTCTAACTTTGGAAGCTTATAACTTGGAATTGGAAACATCTAAAGAGCTGAAACTTTGGGAAAACGTAATTTAGGATACAAAGTTTCAGCTCTATAGACTTTACAGACGAAACTGTCATACTCGATCATCTCTTATACTTTAATAGATCGGCCCAGTGTTCATATCACATGCCAACCAACTGATATATTTAAATGAATGTCCATATTTCGCAACGATTGTCTACGTAACAAATAATGCAGCTGGACACATATATGATAAAGATACCAATACAAAGATAGATACTGTTTCAGAATAATTGAACCTCATGTAAGATATTCACTCTGGCTAAGAGCAGGTTGTTTGACGAGTAGCCGTGCTGTCTTTGCTTAGCGCTGGAGGAAGATTAACTTTCCAACATAATCCAAACACCTCACCTTGTTTGGTTGTGCTTGTGTACATTATTGTTGGAATACACCGCCGTTATATAAGTGATATACCTTTCATCACAACGTAAAACACCAATCAATGAACTAATTCAAAAAATCTCAAAGCAAGTAGGGGTGCATTTTTAAATCAAGTTAACAGTTGCAATGACAGTTAAAGAATGATGTTTTATTTGCTTTTTTCTCTTGTTTATCCAGTTGGTCGTATAAAACGTAACTGTTCCCCCACACATCATGGTAATTCGTTTCAGATCTTTGCCTTTTGTGACTGGCCTCCGTCTTCAGATAACGCTGCCTAGACAATTCCATTATGAGATGATGAATCACTTTGTAACGAAAACATTATAGATATACGACCCAATTAATGGTAGTACCGATATATCATTTTGAGAAACACAGACACTGTCAATATTTCAGGACATGAAAACTAGCTTAATACGTACTTGTTTATCACCCACTTTATTATTATTATTATCATGATTATTATTATGTTATATGTTCGACATTTATTTTAAGGAAAACGGGGTTAAATTCATCCAAATCAAAATTAATAATCTACGTAGCTAAACAAGGCCGGAATCGTGGTATTTCTTTTTATCATTGTGTACCCGCTTAAAAACAGCTTTCAAAAGATACGGGCATCGTTTTTCGTGAAAACTATATAAACATTAAATATTATATGTTAGATTGTGCAAGAAACTAAATTGTTACTATAGTTGACTATGCTCATTTCGCCCCAATGACGGATCTGCCTTATCCAGCTGTATATGTTATCAAGCGGGTGATTGAGAGGAAGCTTCCTGTTGCCCTGGTGCTCTCAGTGCTAAGGGACAACACGTCAATATGTTTATGATGTCTTTGTATTGCGTCATGTGATTGTCCTGTTGTCTTAGTGTGTTGCTAGTGGCGTCGAGGGGGATTTCCTTTTCCCATTAATTCGGCTGGTACCCCATCATATGAGTGAAACAGCCTTAAGTGAGGCGTAAAACCCCAATCAAACAAACAAGATGTTACCCATTCATAACAACGTCATCAAGGCTAAGATCTTTGTGCCTTTTTGTATGATAGTAAGTGAAAATATAAGAGCGTTTTGCATCATAGGGACACTCTTTCTATATACCTTCAACTTTATACGCCTGTTTGTACTCTAAACAGAGCATTTAATTTTACTGTTTGTTTTGTGCGTTTGTTTGTTTGATTTAATCGTCGTAGTCAAAGGTATTTCATTTATACGACGGTGTGTAAACTTTAATACTTATACATGTTGCCCGTCATACCAAGTGTGGCTCCGTCATATACCTGGGGTCGACTGGGAAACTCGAACCTATGTGTGGTACTTCGAAGGATGATCATAAGTGACTCGCTAAACATTGAACCAATGCCGTGGCCCGATGCATTAATGCGGGGGACACACGGGCGATTATAATCGCCCGATCGCGGCGATTGTGCCAATCGCTGAACAAACCGCCACGTGTGTTCAGGCTAGCGATAGCGATTTTGATCGCTGAAGCCCGTCGGCCGACCAGCTCGGATCAAAGATGTTTGATATTTCCGGCCGATTTTTAATCGCCAGCGATTGATCGCCCGGAGTGATCGCCCTTGTGTTCATGCAAGCGACTATAGTCGCGCGAATCAATGTTGTTGGACCTATCGGAGTTAGAGTTCTTCTCACATGACACACAAAATGGCAACTTCCACGAATGAAGTCTCGCCGAAATCATTTTCAAAATACTTCTGTTCTCCCATCGGAGTCTAAGTCTTAATAATTTTTTGATGAATAAATATATTTCTGTTTTAATTATGCCATATTGGACAAATCACGAGACTTATGTTGCTTTTTTTAAGGTAAAAATACTCCGGATCGCTGGGTCAATCGCGACGCCATGTCTGAACAACCTCGGCCATTTCCGTCCCGTAAATAACCTCTGATGAAGAG
>JAQQZZ010153791.1:0-12428 GCA_030265115.1 Mopalia vespertina | reverse complement strand
AATAATTAAGAGGGAACAGTCAGTGGTGGAAACAAGAATTGCCCAGGCCGAGAATGGTGCCAGGTTTGCTCCCAAACTGGTGTTACCGTTTTGTGTAACTTATGAGGCGGGATTTAAACCCAATTGGGCTTGATCTATCAAGCTAAACCAGCCAAAGCACCCCTTTTATAGCAGTGGATCGAACGCTAGCACGCGACATCGGTCTAAACCGGATCTAACCGTTTAAACCGGCTCTGGGCAGTTAACCGCTCCCATCAGCGCGCAACACACTCGGGTCACCTGAATCCAGCCTTCCCATTGCTCACCAGCCAAGTATTTGGCGCTCACTTTCAATCCCCTGTTTGACGCGAAATAAGGCCATGTTATAATCCTTACGATGCTACCGCTTTTGCTGGTACGAGGTATGGGTTCAAGCGATCAATAAAATCTGCTGCTTTTTCATGGGCTGTGTTGGCTCATTGTTTTGTTTTTCCTTGAACGAGGTTAGAATACTCGTGAAACACGAGTTGACAGGCTTTGTGTTGTACAGGTCTACCATTTGGCGCTTTTTGTTCTAGACATCATGGCTACTTTTCGAACTTTTCCCACTTTTCATTTCCTCTTAGGTCACTTCTTTCCCCGTGGTAAAGCGGTCGTAGACATCATCGCAACATTGGGATATCTTCGTGGTTTAGCCATAGTCCTAACATACACACACGTCTGCTCTCATCAATCAAAATACAAAGTATTTGTTTTTAAAAAAGGATAACATGCTACTCTGGAGCAGCCGAGCGCTGTGTCGTCATGCCGACATTGCCGATGCCATGGCGGGTCAGTGGTGATCCTTGAACGTATCACGTGACCTTATTCTAAAAATAGAACAAGCACACGACAACGAGCAGCCAACCAAAATAAATGACATGAATACACCATTTTAATTATTATCTCGGTGAATAGTCGTTGTTCAACTGATCACACGCATGTTTACATTGAATATTGTTCCTTATTAAAAAGTTGCACGTCTACCGCTTTCAAAAATACACCACGTGAAAGGGCTTCGCTTTTCCTAAAAAAAACCCCACCTCAACCCCAACATTCTACCCAAACCAGGTCCGTCAAGCCCCGAATTCTAGAAGCACTCTTCAGATTTGTTTTCGATCTCTGAAAATTACAATCCATCAAGTTTCTCACACGTCCGCGCTTACTGTATATAAAGAGATGCCCAATCCCCATGCATTCATTGCACAACCACGATGACTGAAAATACCACCCTGAGGACACCGCTGCGCTTTATTTTACCCGAGACCTGTGGCGAACGTGTCCACGACGCCGCGCCTGAGAAGGCCGAAAGCCATCAAGCCGGGAACTGACAGGCGTCGTGGACTTCTTACGATCTATGAAAATTTCAACAGCCGTCGGCGGGAATCTGAATAAGTGGCTTCAACACTCATCGAGGCGGATCAGGCTGACCAGCAGCCCAGGAGACGTGGACACGTCAACCAGCCCCCAAACACCACCAGACAGCCTGAACGGGAGTATGTCTCCACTACATGTATGTTCATCGTTGAGCACACCCTAGCTCCAAAAAACGAGGCCGACAGAGGCGTCCGCTTACCCCACAATCCTCCACTAGCTGCTAGAGGGAGATGAAGCCAGGGAAGAATGATGGTGCGGCTCGCCATTTGAAACACACAACCGAGTTGTGGTTTCTTCCAATGGCCCTTGTCAGGACCACCCAAATCTTACGAAAGGTCTTCCAAAATTTGCACTGTCCAATTAACACAATTCCAACGATCCTTTTCAGGGCCACCCAAGTCTTACGAAAGAGCTCTTCCCAAATTTGCACTGTTCATTTTTTCTCTCTCTATGTCATGTCACGCAACAACAACAACACCATACACACTTGCTTCAGCGTGGCGACTTACACACCGTAGTACGCAATAACACACAACACTTTCTTTATCAGTAGTCCACAGCCCCAACTTAGTACTGAATAACGTACAATCCTTCTTTATATGAAGTGGGGGATCAAACTGATCCCTCACTACATATAACGCACATATCCTTCTTTATATGTAGTGGGGAAACAGTTTGACCCCCCACTACATATAACGCACAAAATAATTAATACTTGATAACGTACAACCCTTCATTATTATGTAATAGCAAATACTAACCGAGTTGCCATTTCTGTACTACTGATTATTCTAAACATATTTATGTATTATCCTTAAGAGGTTACGAAAAATTCCACAAAAGTTAAGGACAATTCCACATTAAAGGTGTAATGGAATTGTTTCCACAACTTTGTTAAGGATTTTTTTTTTTGCAGTGTAGCTCTGTCGGTATAGATAACATGAAAAGTGTTTACAGCGAGGTAAGAGACTATTCTCGCATTTTATATTCCACTCGGATTTCCACGAATGTACCGCGTACATCATCATCCCGGACGTCGGATGATCGTCTCGATTATGCCATGTATGCGTATATATATGTGTATTATTTTGATACACATATAGGCCTAGAGTGATGTGTGAGATCTTAGGGGCTCAGAACAGGGTGTAGGCGGGCCTACTCCTACCCTTACTTTGCGTATTCTAAAGCCATATTGGCCGTGGCCGTGGCTTAGTGGTAGTGTGTGCGTTTCCTAATCCTACTTCGATTTACCTTTCACGGGATCGCGTCCGTCTGTCGACCATCAGGTATATGAGTGAGTCACATGATATGGCTCCGACAATTGCGGCGGTGGTGGTTTTTACGCCGTTTCCTCCTTTTTTCACCGTAATAAGGCAAGGAGCAGTGTGATATAGACAATCCCTCGTCATATAAGTGAAATACCCTTGAGTACGACGTTAAACCCCAATCAAACCAACAAACAAGCTTAAGTCATATTTAATTAGCTAGGTTTATATAAATGTGGGGAGTAGTGTTCTTACCCTGGTGAAAATGCTTCCGGCTAACAAAACGTAACATTTGTATGCATATTCATACATCTTTCACGGTCGAACGTAATGATAATAGCGCAGACATGAGAATCTCGCGAGGTTTAGCCGATTAAATATTCTTCAGGTATGCATGTGTTGAGGTGGGCTATAGACTTCAGCCCGCACTTCATCACACCATGGGGCGCTCGAGGCATGCGGTTTAAAGACGATACGTGTTTCCATCAATGCCTTGTGTTTGGCCATATCAGACAATGGCCACAGGTTCAATCCCGGTGGAGGCAAGGCAATTCTTCACAAAACAACCAGAAAGATCGATTCAAAAACAGGCACAGTGACAGTAGGACTACGGTACTAAACGCAACTCCTAAGTTTTATGGGAAAACATCGCCCCTCCCACATATTAGCCCAATAGGAGTGGAGCATCCGGGAGAAATTACTTCCCATATCGCGAGTCTTTATCTTTTACCTTTAGTATGAAAGTGCATAGACGAGATACACTTGCTATGGATGTAAGATGTTTAGCTTTAGACCATACCGATGCTATACAAATGATTACGGAAAAAGGGTTCACAACAACAGTAAGTTTTTGTACTGTCTGTATATGTGTAAATAACTTATCACAAAGCAAATACTATCATCTTTGCAAAAACCAATAATGATGTTAGTTTTGAAAAACAAAAAAAGGAACTATTCTCTAAATTGAACCAGCATGTACCAGGGGTTTAAACATCCTGTGACCCTGTTAACATCATTCTACACCCGATGCTGAGGCTTGTGTACCTAAAACGTGACTAGAGGAAACATAGCTAGTTTTAAATTACAAGAATTTTCAAATATAAGATGTAAATAAACATGGACATTTTTAGTTCGATTTTCGAATTGCCTTCGTGCTTCGTTGAATAATACTTGTAGTAGAGGTACCAATTTCACTGGAAAACAAAAACGTGGCTATCTTATCTATTAACTACAGGTAGAAGGTTTAACGTTAAATTTTCTGGAATTAAACAAAGTCTAGTTCGTTTTGAAGCGAATGCAATGATGGCTACTGCTGATAGTCCAATTAGTGTGGTAACGATGACAGAGCCGCGGCTGATACTGTGTCCGGGTACAGCACCTCCCATCTGACAGTCCTCTGGGTCCGGGGACAGAACAAGGCTGGGACGAAGATGGTACAATACCTGGAATGTGGAGTAAGGAAAAAACATATGAGTATGAAAAAGAAACATTGAATGAATCCATCAATAAGGGCTTTGTCGGGATCACTGATAGTCAAGTTAGCGTTACATTCGACATATTGTAAGTTATAACAGTGGCAACAGTATGCACTATAGCTGCGATATAGCATAGACAGCAATCTAATACGTTTCCCAACAAAAATAGAACGACAGCAGTTAAACAATCTGTGACGGATATTTCGCGCAAGGTGTTAGATTTGTCTATTTGTAGATGAGCAGGAAAGTTAAGATAATCTGGTTAGAGATCGCTGTGGTTACCAAATCACTGGTTGGTATAACCTCTTTGGTCCATAAACCAGGGTCTACCCCGACAATGTCGCTTTAGTCATAGAATTTAAAGACGGGCCGGCTTTGTAAGAAATGGAAGAATTTGTATTGAAAGTGAATGAGGAAAGATTTTGTACCTCTGTAGCCGCTCTAACACCAGACTGAATTGCTCCATTCATAAACCCACACCAGACTGTAGCGGACTCCGTCCCAGCAAAGTGAACTCTAAAACGAGAACAACCCAAAGATAGCCGGAATAAGAAGTGACCAAGGTTCGATTTCAGGGAGGAAACTGTGTTAGTGAGTGGTTTGTGAGACAGGGTTTCTCCACCCCTAAAGCTCACAATACATTGAATATAACAAAAGCCATAGATGTCTATAAGAACGATTTTGCACAAAGATGTCTTTAATAGCATGAACTTGTATTGCGGGTTGTTTGTTTGTTTTTATTTTATTTTTTTTAGCAAAATACACATTCAAACTTGAAGATTGAGAATGTAATATGGTTAGTTATAAAAGCTTGCCGGTCAAACGATTCTCTTAGCCCAGAGCTGAAGTATTTCGTTGTTCCTGGAATGATGGACTTTAGGAAACATCCCCCGTTAAACGGTTCTTTCTTCCAGTCTTTGAGAGCGCTATCCATGTAACACCATACATTCACCCCAAGAACCTCTTCCAACATCTTTAGAATTGCCTCTTTTAGTTCCTCATCCTGAAGAGCAAACACAACTTTAAATTCGACACAATATTAACCCAGTGTGACAGATATAGCTTGTTGATTAAAAAAAACAGATAAAAGCCCTAAGCAAACAACCGCTGTTAACAGTATTGAAGCAGACAACCAATCACAAGATCTTCTCACTAGAGTCTTCACCTTGTCTTAAACCTATCATAATTTGTTTTTATTTGAACCGTACGCAACACATTTCTTCGCGTGAGTGATGTAGCCTGGTCAGAGAATGTCATCATAGATCAGTGAATGTCGCCAGAACCCAGTCATCAGAGAATGTCGTCAGAAGTCCGTTATCAGAGAATGTCGTCAGAAGTCAGTGGTCAGAGAATGTCGTCATGCAGTGATCAAGGAATGTCAGATAATGGGTCAGAGAATGTCGTCCGAAGACAATGATCAGTGAATGTCGTTAGAAGTCAGTTATCTGAGAATGTCGTCAGAAGTCAGTGATCAGAGAATGTCATCAGACGTCAATGATCACAGAATGTCGCAAGAAGTCAGTGACCAGAGAATGTCGCCAAGTCATGCAGTGGTCAGAGAAAGTCATCAGAAGACAATGATTAGTGAATTTTGTCAGAATTCAGTTATCAGAGAATGTCGTCAGAAGTCAGTGGTCAGAGAATGTCGTCATGCAATGATCAAGGAATGTCGCCAGAAGTCAGTCATCAGAGAATGTCGTCAGAAGTCAGTGGTCAGAGAATATCGTCAGAAGACAATGGTCAGTGAATGTCGTTAGAAGTCCGTTTTCAGAGAATGTCGTCAGAAGTCAGTGATCAGACAATGTCGCCAGAAGTCAGTGATCAGTGAATGTCGCCAAAAGTAAATGATCAGAGAATGTCGTCCAGCTATTGCCTAACTCGTCAATTTCCCTTGTTAATATGTAATATCAAAAGTCCATTAACCAGAAATGTGCAACTCCGATTTCAGTAGTGTAAACGGCATCGTTTCCCTTAACCATGTTATAAGAGATACGCTTACGTAGAGTGTAAGTTGTGCGCAGTCGGTTCGCAGATTCGTCTGCCTTGAGTCCGTTAGATTTTAGTGGCAACTCTCGCCAAGCATCGGTAATTTTCGGGGACTAGTTTTGTCTGATTCTTCACTCTTGAATTGTCGGAAATTCTTCTTCAGATTGTGAGGACACGGATCGACTTGATCGTAATTTTATTATATGGATCGAGATCTTATCTATGACTTTGTTGTCTTTCATTTCGTACCAGTACGTATTCTTTACTATTGTCATTTCTTTATAGGAATACCTCGAACATACACAATAAAATAGTTAGATTTTGATATAAGTCTGGATTTTCATTGCAACTATTCTGAAAGTCCACGGTTATTGGCTATTTTGTCACAGCAAACTCCTATGATTCCACGCGCCATTTCTTTTCGCAAGGTAGAGCCAGGTCAAATCGACTGGGCGAGCAAGTGTTAGATTCAATTCTGAAATTGCCTCCCCTGATGATTCGCCAGTCCGCCACAAGAGGCGCGGCATGTAGTTGAATAGACCGAGTTTGGTAACAATGCCGTACATGCTACTGATATTGGCGTTGCACACTTCTAGTTATTGGACTTCTGGTAATATACCAATTCTGGTTTGTAAAAGCCGAAGATTTCCTCCGACGAACCGAAGTTTCCCGACTGCGTATTTTTACATGACCAACGGATACATGCACGCACAATCAACAAACACCATTCAAATAATAGACTTTGAGTGGAATAACATTTTCCCGTGTTTACATGCGACTTACAACATCAACACTGAAGAAAATTTGACAATTTTTGCTTGTTTTGGCAGAATTTGGTGTTTACCATGGCCCCGTGTTATCTGTGTTTTTATTGGACAACTGAAACTGTGACCTTTCGTTAACACAGCAAGCTTGACCTAATTGAACAGTACAAGTAGAGTGATTGCGTTGGATCTCGATATAACGACAAACAAAACCCCGGGAGCATTTTTGAGACTCTGATTTTAATTAGATTAGATAGTATACATACATCCAATTCGACACGTGGACCAATCAATGAAGCTGTCAAGAAACCAATCAGAGCCGGATTTCCTCTGGCAGACGTGGCGTCATACACTATACCGGCCGGTCCAAGCTCCGGGTCTTGTAATACTGTCTGAAAGCCATACTGACCAGCCTCCGTGTGAGGTGCGTCCCCACGCCAAAATGGCTAAAGAGGAAAAAGTACTTATAAGAAAAGAAAATATTAATACTGTAAACAAATAGAGGATTTGTAACTGATTCCAGGAGATAAACAAATCAAATACCAGTCAATAAGCTGCCATGGTAGCGGACTACTCGCAACGTACAGTATCTACTAAGGTTTTACTTGACATAATTTGTTTTCATTTAATTCGTCAATGTACATGAATGCATCAACATTGCCCTGTCTCCTTCATTAAACGGCGAGGACACTCACCTCTCCATATGAGAAGATGAACTTTGTAAGAGGACAATCATCTGTTAATATAATATTCAAAACGATAAAATTCAAAACGATAAAATCGGTTACTGATTGTGAACTTTTGAAAAGAGATTTTAAGAGCATTATTCTGCGGTGCTCAAACATGAAACTATCACTCAACGCACATAACTGTCATTGTATTACTTTTTGTCTTAAAAGCAAGCCTCTATTGTTTAATTATGATTATGGTAATTTGAAGCTTGACAGAGATGGCGAGGTGACAGATTTAGCTATCTTAATATGATCTTGTTTGAATTTTCAGGTCATATTGATAATGTTTGTTCTAAAGGCCATTGTATGTTGGGTCTTACTAAAAGATCATGTAGATCGTTTAAATCTCTTGAAACATTTAAATCATTATTTATAGCTCTTGTTCGAAGTAACGTAGTATACTGTTCGCAGGTCTGATCGCCTGCTGCTAAACGTCACAATGACCGCATAGAAAGAATTCAGAAGAGTTTTCTGAAGTATTTATACTATAAATTTGGTGAAAGAGATTATAATGAAACCTACTTAGAATTATGTAATTACTTTAGTTTGTACAGTTTTAAAGTTCGTCGGTTAATGTTAGATCTATCACTGTTACACGGTATTATAAACGCTAGATATGATTGCCAATACCTATTACAAGAAATACCTTTGTGTGTTTCTGGCAAAAGCCTAAGGAACCCTGTATTGTTTTAGGTTCCATATTCGAAAGTAAACGTCAGGCAAAACTCTTTTATGCCACAGTCATAAAATAGATCTGAGAAGATGAACTTTGTGAGAGGGTACTCGATTCTTCATATGAGAAGATGAACTTTGTGAGAAGGTACTCACCTCTTCATATGAGAAGGTGAACTTTGTGAGAGCGTACTCACCTCTTCATATGAGAAGATGAACTTTGTGAGAGGGTACTTGTCTCTTCAATTGAGAAGATGAACTTTGTGAGAAGGTACTCACCTCTTCATATGAGAAGATGAACTTTGTGAGAGCGTACTCACCTCTTCATATGAGAAGATGAACTTTGTGAGAGCGTACTCACCTCTTCATATGAGAAGATGAACTTGACTATGTAAGCCAGTGGTATACTCTTCAACAGACTCATTTTCATGGAAGGCAATGGTGGAACAAAGTTGAGGGCACCTGCGTGAAGAAAGATACATTTAGACAAATTAAAATCCCCAGATTTAGAATGTAATTTTGAAAGTCTTAAGTTTGCTCAATAAAGTTATGTGGTCAACAGTCGCCATGGTCATATATATCTACACTCTGTCAGATTTATTTCTGTCCTACCTACATGATGTGGTGGGATCCAGGCCGGGCTAAGATTCATACAGGCCCTAAACACTTAACAGATGGTGCCCCCATTTATATATCTTATAAAAACAAAAAAACAAAAAATAAAGAGTAAAATAAAATTTCTTTTTCAAAATAAAAAAAGATGGAAAATACTGTTTATTTTGTGTATGTTCGTGGTGCCCATTTTCCGTTGATGCACGTGCTTATTTTGCTTATTGGCTTATCCAGCCCTGGGTTCACAATAACCCTGTCACGTGGACACCAGTCACGAGGGTTATATTAGTGAAATCAAAGAACTGAATGCGGCGTTTAATATCATACCACACTACATATGTGGAATATATATTCACACCCCTGGTCGATATTGAGTTATTTCTGTGGTACCTGCATGGTGTGGTGGGATGGCCAGGATCACCCGGTTACATCTCACCTGTAGACGATTACTGGTTACAACGGTCACACCATTATCCGACTACAACATAACACATCATCTCTTTCAGGTATAACATTTAATCAGGTATAAAACAAAGTATTTAACGATGTAAATTATAACCTGCATATTTAGAAAAGTCAGACGTCATAGCTGATGTCATAAGTATAAAGTGATGAAATCTGTTCCTCCGATAAACGAAACGAATCCGTTATTGGTTGTTTTTGGGCCAATATTAGTGCGCACGTGACTCCTATCTGCCCTCGTTCAACATATAGGAAGCGAGACAGTCCGTCAATGGCAGTAACCTCACAATCATAAAACAAGTCTTTGACAAAGTTTTTGAAGAGAATTGTATAATAAAGTCTGAACCAAAATGGTGGTCTAAGATTTAATGTTTCAAATCAATGGGGAGAATGGTTATCCTGTATATATTATCAAAGATTAACCAGAGTGGAACTGTGACGTCCAGTTATTCAAGTGATATGTCCTCATCCCTTTTATTTGTCGTAACATTGTTTTTAATGTTTATTGACAGTCTTTATTAATCCTTATTCAAGACATAACATATCAAATTTACTGATTCAACACGTCTTATTTATGGCCTCAAACGGGTTTAGACAAGATTAGCGTATAGTCTTCACTTTATTATACACACATTTTGAAACAAATTGAAAAATACTTTTTATTAACAATAAACAAACCATATTTTCTATACAGGTAAATCAGGCACGTACCTGAACTATATGGGTGACGGGATGACTGAGGAGTATCGCTTTCTTACCAATCACATGTACCAGGTGGGAGGACAACTGCTGTAAGCCACCCTGAAAACATTCACTCTCTCTTAGTGACGAGCATCACATTTTCAGATCCGTTTCTATTTGTCAAAAGAAAATAAATCTACAGCCAGTCCGAGTTTTTAAGTTATAGTATAGGACTAGGCTCTTTTCAAATTTGTAAACTAGATTTTCATTCAAATTACTGTTCCATTATAAGGGCATAAGTTATGCTGTGTATCAATAGTCCATGGACCATGTAGATTCAGCAGCATATCCTCTCCGAACATCCGTTCATAAAATACTTTATATAGGTTACAAGATGGCACTGACATGACCGGAATATTTTATTAGCGGAGGACTCTCGAGCTCCCCCGCCCCGAGAAAAACTGACATAATGATCGTAAAACAGTCAGTTTTCTCAAAACCTTTTCTCTGTGTCTGTGGTTGTTGTACACATGGACCAAATATTTCTTTTTTATTGCATAATGTCAAAACATTTCACTGATGTAAAAGTGCTGTTTTCTACCTGAGCACAGAGGGCTATGGTCAACCTGGGATATATAATACATAATAACGTTTCCATTATACTGTATATCCCAGGGTCAACAAAAGAGCAACTCAGACACTGGACACTTTAAGAACAACAAGTTTCATTATATTTTTTAATCTTTTTTTTCACTCGAAATTTGGCGTTGATTGCAGTTATCTGGAATCTAGTTGATTTAGGCCAACAATTCCTCAACGTTTCCTTTCCATAAAAAGGTAGGATTTTGAACATATCTCTACAGAAAGCAACAAAGCCCTATGTGAGCATAGCTATTCAAGCTTAACCTTGGCACATTAGAAACCTCTATGTGTTATCTGAATCGACTTAGGTCACGTAATCTGGTCCCATCTGGGGTTGTTCCCTTAATCCGACGGACAATGGAATAAGCCGATTCAACGACAGCAGAATGTACTATACAGGACGCAAAAATAAAGACTGACGACAGTTCTCGAAATCAATTTATATGCATGATCAAGAGCAGGTTTTGTTTTCACAGTTTAAATAATATCCAGTCGTTTTACTATTCCTTGAAGTTTCATTTTGTAACGATCAAGTACCATTTAGATTTTCAACGCAGCAGGCTGTACGCAAGGCATGGAGGTAAGACTGCGACGGTTTTAATCAAACGTTGGAGCCTGAATATGTTTGAAAAGAACTATCAAAACAAATACACGACACTTTTGTGTGATAGAACGTCGCTGATAGACCGGGTTCCCACGATTTTGGGTGTATGCTGCCAATTTCTTTGGTCATTTGGATGATTATTAAGGCGTGTCCGTTTTGTTTTTTTTAAGTGTTTTAGTGTTTTGGCCACCATTCCCCAGCACATCACCTCTCGTATTCACAATCATTCCTCAATACCATATAACGTTAACTAGATACCAATGCCACGTGCCACGGTGTTAAACACCATTTAACAAACATGGCAATCGAACCAAAGTGACTGTCAATTATGATTGTGATCTTTGTGTGTATTAGTGCCGCACCCAATTGATAGGGCTCGGGCCTCACGGATTTTAATCCGTCAAACATGAAATAGAGCCAGTTCAATAGGAAAATAGAAATGGCCATTAAAAATCTACATTTTGAAGGTACCTTTACTCTGCTTTCTCTTCCAGCATATTCTACGGGATTATTAAAGACGTTCATGCCTCCGGCTGAGTTGATGTACATAAGGAAATACAGGAGCGTCATTTCAGAGGAAGCCAGACCAAACATACAGCGACACGCCGCCTCCACGACTGTCTTACCACCTGAAAAAGACAACATTCTAGACAGATTTGTTTGTTTGTTTGTTTGTTTGATTGGGGTTAACGTCGTACTCATTCTAGACAGACAACTCATATTAAAAGTTGAACTGAAAGGACGATTTGGGAGGATATATGTCAAAACATTCACAAATATTCTATGCGATATATAGGTCAGCATATTTTTCACCGTCATGGTGTGATATGTGGATTTTAAGCAAGGTTGAACAAAAAACACTTACTTTTAGAAAAATTGACAATTCTACAATAGTTTTATGTAAGATTCAATTGATTACGACAAATCTAAATTCGCCTCGTACATTGTATTTTACGGGAAAAGTCGTGTGTCTATATTCAATCGATATGAATCTGGGTTTTTCTACATGACTAAGCTGTGTTGTAGATTTGCCAAAGCGACAACCGATCTTGGTCCGTGTCCCTTTTGACAATTCATCTTCCAGCTTTGAAAATCAAAAGTTGGAAGATGGAAAGCTCGACATCGCTTCTCACTTCTAA
>JAQQZZ010153780.1:0-12429 GCA_030265115.1 Mopalia vespertina | reverse complement strand
CCCCCCCCCCCCCTCACCCAACAAAAACTACGTGTGGAAAGTTTAGTAAAAAAGATAAATGCAATTGCCTCATTGGGGCTTACAACCGACGCTCTGTAGGCAGTGAGCCGCTTGACAGGGGATGGCTTTATACGCACATCACACGCAATGCAGATTTGCCACCATCTAAAATCTCAACTGCAGTGAAAATCCAAATCAAACACCAAAACTTGTCAAGTTACTACATCATGATGTTTGAAAGGAAGACAAGAAAAACACCTCTACCTCACTAAATCACTGCCTTTTAGACATGTACGTCTCTGTGAGAGATTTGAAGAGTAAATTTATGTGTGACTTTGTTTTCTTTCTATGTGTATGCCGTGGAATGGGCGTAGGTCGATGTGTATCATATTAGAAAGTTCTGACTTTTAGTATTTGAATGTGATCAATAACAACAAATTTTATACAAATAAACTTTTACTACAACAATTTGATATCGTTTAAAAAATTTTGTTTTCCGATGAGTATTTCCATCTGATTAAATCTGATTGAAGCCAGGCCTAAATAGTCATAGCCTTGCCGCATATGTACACGGCAAGAAAACGCCAGCTACAGAATTGTTTATTCGATTTGCGTTTTACGCAGCTCTTTCATTCACTTGACGGTAGCCCAACGGGTGAAAGCAACCACCCTCAACTTCACCAGCAACATAGACAAAAAACCAACAACAGGATAATCACAAATAACAAAACAGACATTAATTTCACTCACATGACGGCGTGCCAGCCCAAATGCGTGAAGGAAACCACCCCAGAAACCATTGGCAACCAACAAAAACATCAAAAGACCATACGATTTTGTTTGTTTGTTTGCTTGATTGGGGTTTAATGTCGTACTTAAGGTTATTTCACTCACATGACGGCGTACCAGCCCAATGGGTGAAGGAAACCACCCCCGAAACCACTGACAAAAACAAACACATCACAGGACAATACGAAGACTTCACAAACAGATCGGCTCCCTGTTCCTCTTTAGCTCAGAAAGCACAAATAAATTTCATAAATTTGAACATCACATTGTGCGTGATCCATATTTGTTTGTAAATGTCAAACACTTATTGGTCCAATTGCCCGTCACATGCGCAACATGCCATTGCAACGAAAAATCACGATGTTGGTTAGGACGTGGAGGTAACGTTTACCTTTAGGGTTATTAATTATGGTTAGGTTCAGGGATTGCAACAGTTAGATTCACGGACTTTCAGTGGCTCCTGAAAACTGGGTGTGTGTGTGTATGTCAAAGTTCTTGGTTAGGGCTAGTAAACTTACTCCTGCACTAAATCCGCCAAAGCTTACATAACGGACCTAATACAATCGGTCCAGCTTCCTAGACTATAGTGCCATATAGAGTTACTCCCCTTTAACCTGAGAAACGCACAGGCAACCAATTCGGAACAACAATTGCTATTGGTAATGGAATACTGACAAAAATCAAATAATTTGACGATAAATATGTTTATTTATAAATACCTCATTACGTATATAAATATCAACAGTTGGAGAAAAAAAAGATCTGATACAAACGAAACTTAATTATTTTTACATTGACATACGTGTATATATGAGGCAGTGATTCAAAGGTATATTGATCTACCAATAAATGAAAGTAAAAACACAAATTATTTTAGTATAAAATGATTTTTTTTTGTTTTTTGTTGAAAGTTTATTCCTTTGTTTGGTGGCATTTCATCCCGATGAATGAAGAACATTCACCAACCATAAAGATGAACTCAAGGGAATCCACCGAAGTCGCTTCAACACGTGAGCATATCAGTCTGGTTAAAACCAGATCTAAATTATTACACGCTCATGACGTCATTCCACTCTCATGACGTCAGCCACTGACGGGGGTTCTTGAAAGGAAAGCCCCATGCTGGAGAGCTATTCTGATCTAGTCATAATCAGTTTAGGGCGATTTCTACAGCATGCCACAGTATAAAAAATAAAATTTTCACAAACATAAAATTCTGTTGAATGTATTGGCATGTTATTTCAGTGAAAAGCCAAAGTTGAACTTATAACTTAGTCTGATTGTCGTATTAAGTTGACGGCACAGTATTGCTGTCATTGACTGTATGTATACAGAACTAGGGTTGACCAAAAGCAACACCTTGTGAGACTCCCGTATTTTAAAACAATAGGAAAGTCTAAAACACCTGATTTAAAAACTGACTGTGTAAAAAAAATGTATAATGTTATTAGATTTAAAAAAAAAGATTTATTGAGATATTAGGGTTGATGTTTCTTATAATGACATAATTTTTATATTTTACAATATCTTTAATGAAATAGCATTTATCACTCCACACGTGTACAAGAATGCTGTTATCATAAACTAAGTAAATTATTATAAATATGAACAATATGCCCTAAACATACAAGTTCATATTATAGTGGCAAGTGTATACAGTATATGATAATATTGTTGTTGAACACAATTATTATGCTCCATTCACCATGAAAAAAAAAAAAAAAATGCTAAGGCCATAAAAAAATAATTAAATGTTTCTCTTTGACTTCTCTGACAGTTGGAGCAAGTTTTTTTTTTTTAATTTCAAAATATTTTTTCATCAGCATTGAAATGATATTCGCTTTTTGATTTGTTGATTGTTGCACTGGTTTCAATTAGTTGGTAACATGGCTGCAACTATCAGATCGACCCTTCCCAGTTTTACATATAATTTATTTCTGTCAACTTAAAAGATTTATTTGATTATTGTTATGGCTACAGATTGTCCACTTCTCTCCCTTACTAGTTACAGTGGAAATCTTTGATGCAACCACATACAAAACACCCTTCAATAAACTATAGGAGTTTCAAATAGAAAAAGCATACCATGCTTGTTTAAACACCCAAGCTACATTAACTATTTTAAATTAAAGTGTGACTTTGATTGTTCATAAAAAGAAAAAATATTTAATGTGTAACTTTTTGCCACTCTCAAGGAAAATTCACTTCTAAGACCGTGGTGTTCTATACCAAAACAACAAAAGAATGTGAAGCCTTCTGTTCTATTATAAAATCAATGTTCCTCCAGTGCTAAGTAAAGACAACAGAGAACATACTGAACTTTATCAGCGGATCTTCTTAATCTGACTCTTGGTGAACTAATAAACACATCCAAACACTCGGGATATCATTTTCAGAAAAACTTCTATGTATGCCCAGAATCACTCATTTTCTGTCCTTTCTGAAGCACCTTTCATTTGAACTTAACTACTCGCAGTTTGTCAGCCATGTTAAACAGATTTGATGGAAGCCAAAGCAGAATCGTCAAAGCTGAGGGCTTTGAAATGCTGTGTATATTGCACCATTTGATGAACGTCAGCACTCAGACCAGAGAGATGCTGGAAGTAGGACTCTTTCTCTATCTGTACAATAATGCTGGATATTTCGGCTTCTTTAAAAACAGATGTCACCTATAAAACAGAAGAAAATAGTGACAATATATAAAAAATATAACTTTTTGTGACACTTTCTATATCTGTAGGATCATGCTGGATATTTCGGCTTCTTTAAAAACAGATGTCACCTATAAAACAGAAGACAATAGTGACAATATATAAAAAATATAACTTTTTGTGACACTTTCTATATCTGTAGGATCATGCTGGATAACTCAGCTTCTTTGAAAACAGATGTCACCTATAAAACAGAAGAAAATAGTGAAAACATAATAATATAACTTTTTGTGACACTTTCTCTATCTGTACGATCACAGTGGATAACTCGATCCCGTGAACGGTAAATCAAAGTAGGATTAGTAAGCGCACATGCTACCACTAAGCCAGGGCCATGGGCCCACTTTAAAACAGAAGAAAAGGTATCCATTTTACTTGTGGTATTTAGAAGCTATCTGAAACTTAACTTCTCGACATATTGACAAGTAATGTTACAGTGACGTTCCGTTAAGTTTGTTTGATTGGGGTTTGACACTATACTCTTTAGGTCATTACACTTATATGATGGTGCCAGCCCAATGGGTGAAGGAAATCCCCCTCGATGTCACTGAAAACAAACAGTCACAAGACATGACAGTCAAACAACACAATACAAAGACATAACAAACATATCGGGTTCTTGTTGCCCCTTAGGTCTTGGGCAACAGCAAGCTCCATCCCAACTGCCTGCAGCTGGGATTCTGACAGTTCAACTCACCTGATTAACAATTTTTTGTTCGCTGGCCTCTGGTGAGATTTGAATATGTATAGTACCAATAGCTGTCGTTGAGGTATGACTCCAGAAGTATGGTTTACGATATGCCAGCACACCTTCTATTCCTAGTACCTAAAGTAACAATACAGAGAGGGTTATTGATGAAAAAATCTACCCCAGGAGAGGATTTTCCAGAGAATACATTGAATTTTGTTTTGGACTGATTATATTTTGTGATTAATTAATATGAAGAAAATTGTTGCAAAAAATTACATGTTCAATTTACCAAATCCATGTAGCAATTGTATCACACAATCTGAACTAAAGTCAAAAATGGTGTTGTTAAATAAAATCACTGACCTTTGCAAAATATAAAATCCTGTTAAATTTACTGTTCCAACATTATTTAAAGAGTATGTGACCAAGTGTATTAACAGGAGCTAGTACAAGATGGGAGGCCTGAATTTTGGTACCAGTACATGAATTTCTTCAGCCTCTTCGGGATTAACAACGGTTATGTTGATTTATGGCTTTTATCACAGGCCACTATCACAAATGTAATATGACAACAACAAAAAAATTGGCAGATTTTGTGAAAATGACTCCTGGTCTTGACTAGTTACACCACTGGGTAGCTTAGTCACAACAACACAAGACAAGAAACCCAGGTTGATGAATTAAGTAACTGTGTAACGTTAGATTACCAATTCAGCAATATTTTAATCATTTCATTGCCCTGATACTTTGAAAAACTGATCTGTTGTGGTATCTTTGATTTGTCTCATAATTGACCTAAATTGTTTTTTACAAGTGGTTTAGTGGGTGGTTTCCTTCACTCACTGGCTGACAGGCCCTTATATGAGTGAACTAACCTGAAGTACAGAAGAAAACCCAAATTAAATTAATTTGATTCATTAGTACTGGTATTGGTTAATGCCAAGAAGATCAAGAAAAAGTGACAAACTCCCATTTTCGCGTCAAAGCCTGTAATAGTTCGTTCACCGTAGTTACTTCATTCATATCATGGCGTGACTAGCAAATGAGTGAAGAGAGCCAGACCTCACAGAAAAAAAAGTGCAGTAAGTATAAATGTGCAGTATAAGGATACCACAACTAATAATTTTGTGTCACCCATTAGCACAGCAAGCACTGAACCACAGGATTCTCCCACCATGCAATAGTTACTAAAAAAGGGGAGACTACTCTGTGACATCCTGTCTGATAGCTGAACCCACCTTCTGAAGAGCAGACTCAATCTGTTTTTCCTTTTGTTGTGGAGAACAGAGCAGAAGTATAGTTGATGTTTCGCGCAAAAGAGGAAAGACGCTGAGAAATATAAGCACCGCGATAAACAATGAACAGAGTGGGTCCGCCACATTCCAACCAAAATGTTCAATAAGTATAGATGAGATGATGACTCCAACACTACCCAAAGTGTCCGCTAAGACGTGCAGGAAGACACCTAAAACAAGATTGATGGATTTATGTATTGTGTTAACAACACAGGAAAAAATTGTTTTACAAAAGGAGGACAAAATGAAAATGTGTGACAAAATAGAGGACAGTTTGGTTTATAAAAATAAAAAACAGATGTTTTATACAAAAAAAGGACAGTTGTTATGCAGTTCTTTAAGTGGCCCATACATGTGCAATATGATTGACAATAATATTGATAAATATTATTGATGAAATTCATGTTGATCACCAATGGCACAATTATATTGTGCAATATTTAAATCAGTCCGCTCTAATTGTTAAGGTGAACGGATATGGGTCCATGGGTGGCACTTGCATTAGCCTTAACACTTGACAAAAAAAAGGAAATGGGCCAAGAAATGGTTCATAGAACGATGTATATTTCTCAGTTCCTTTCTGAAGTTGGTGCAAAGAGAATTGAACTTTTTTTTCACATCTTCTTTAGTTGCAATAGGAAATTGCTCCTGATATTTAGCAAGGAGCTTATCATATGCTACATCTTTTTTGCCTCGGTTGCTCTAGTCGTCAGGCTTTCACTTTCCAAAGAGCTGGAACTTCCCGGTAAAGGTTCGACACATTCAAAAATAACAATTCTTTGCTCTGTTTTCTCTTGTGACGACAGGTTAACTCCCCGGCGACCAGCTTCACAATGAAATATTGTACAATATTCTAATGGAGTGCTACCAACAACTCAATATTATTGTGCAACCTTCGATAAATATTTATCGTGGCTTCAATATCACGCACTAATGATAAATTATATTGTCAATATCGTGAATTGACAATATTATTGTCAATCATTTTGCATGTGTATGGGTCCACTTATTCTCAAATTTGACTGGATGAAAAATAATGATTACTGTTTAAAAAACCTTACCATTTATGGGTCATTAAATGTACACAAAAAGACAAACCAGCACGTTTTGACAGCCATTTTTAATTTAATGCCAAAATATCAATGGTCTGTAAAAGCCACCATACTTTACCTTCCATATTAGCATTATGCTGTGTTGGGGTCTCACAGGAAGCACTGGATCCATGACTGTGACCAGAATGACTATCATGTGACTCCCCATGAGCGTGACCATGGCTTCCATGCGAGTGGCCATGGCCTCCATGACCGTGTGAGTGAGAACTATGGAAGGCCATTATACCAACAAGATTAACACACAGGCCTATAACGGACACAGTCTGGAGAAACAAAAATTGAAATAATAAATTTTGTTCCTGACAATATTCCTCTAAATATTATTCTTTCTCATTTCTATTATTTAATTAGGTGATACATTTTACAAGGGTTATATAGGAGACACCATTTCATGCTCATTTCTGTATGAAATCTAATCTGATAATGGGGAATGAACCGCACTTTATCTTATCTTATTAATGTGAAATAAAATTGGATAGTTGGTAAACACAGTGCTCAAGGGTCTTTCAGTTCTAGGACAGGCAATGATCCTTTGTTTATTAAATCTAACGTCTGATAACAGAGATTAACATCTCTTTTACTTCAACTTAAACAATTTATGTGAATTAAAATAACACCGATTGATATTTGTGCTCAAGGGTATTTCAATTATAGACAGGTAATGGCCATTTGTTTATTAAATAAGAGTCTGCTAATCAACAGAGATTGAACTTTTATTTGTGAAATAAAATTGATATTGAACACCATGTTCAAAGGTGGCATACTCCAACAGTGAACAACCACACCATATGAAGCGTTGCTGATTAACGACGGAATGATTGACCTTAGCAACCAGATCTCCTGACCGAGCAACAACACCCATTGAGAATTATCACAAAATGTTCTGTGACAAGAACATATAGAACAGAAGAAATTTGCATAAAAAGTTAAAACATTGATATTTGTTTTTACTAGCTTTTTTTTCGTTGAAATTTTAAAAGTGGTCAACAATTTGTGACTGGCAGTTATTATGTATATAGTAACGTACTAATAGTTTTTCTGTTTTGACGACTGGAGGTTCAATGATCCGCCCCAGAGCTGCAGTGAAGACGAAGAAAGCTATAACCACCAAAAACAACCCGTTGATGAAGCCTGATAGAACCTCAGCTCTGTCAAACCTAACAATAAGAACAAAAAAACAAATTTTGAAATTTTTTGTCAGCTATTTACATGCTCATCCAAAGGTGAGGTTCAATTACAAATTTATTGGTTAGTCTGCTCACAAATATTTCACTTTTAAGACAACAGTGTATATAAACATTGAATAGCAAAACTGACTCAAACATGAAATGCTAAATGTTGGAAAAATAATGTTCCTCCAATGCTATGTACAGACAACATGAACAACACTCTCCGAGTTTTGTGAATTTGTTTTTTCTTCGCCTGTTGCTATTTAACAAAACATTTCCATTCACATGCAGGCTAAAATGTACCAATTAGTCCAATTAGATGATTGATTTCTATCCAGGTCCTACATAAAAGCCCAGATATTATTTGAAAACCAGCTCATATTGTTGGAGTGTGTATCTTGACAATAAACATTTCCATTCAGCTTTTAAAAATTAAGAACCACCCACCAATGTTGCACAGATAATGTGGTCCAAACGTGTTGTAATGAATCCAAAACAACCACTGTCTAATCACTATGCCCCCAACCACCAAGTTTGAAATCGAAATCAGCTGTGTAAAATGTTATAAACAACTCACAAATTATGGGGAACGGACAAATGGAATTATAGCAGGACAAAGGCAGGAAAGGTTAGGAAAGACATTAAACTATTTTGAAAGTCCTGCAATCACTTCAGGCTCCATTTTTCCAAGAACTGCTTAAGACTGTGAATTGTATGTTTGATTGTCTCCTAAGGGAGATCACTCACCCGTAAGAGAATATTCTGGTGGCCTTCCATCGACTCATGATAGCAGCGTAGAGTCCCATGACCAGAGCTGAACAATCAAATAACATGTGGAAACCGTCAGAGATCAGCCCAAGACTGTTTGTCCAAACTCCATACAGTAACTCAACAAATGTGAAACCCTGTGATAAAATAATATTGATTCAAAACCAAGATGATACAGGAATACTGTATTTATGAGCTTTCAGAGTCTCCATCATCATTTAAATTGCACACAATATTTATAATATTAAAAAAATTCATTTAATTATTATCTATTTGGGAAAATCATTTATTTAATTGATCAGGGAATAAAACATACTCAAGGGTATTCTCATTTCATCAAAATCAGGGTATAAAACATACTCAAAGGTATTCTCATTTCATCAAAATAACGAAAATACTGATACTCAAAGGTATTTTAATTCACTGCTATGGCGACAAGCAGAAGCCATGGTAAAACCAGCCTTATAACGTATAAATATACAGCTGTATAACCAGCAGATTGAGAAAAATCCAAGTCTTTCTGATCCGGGACAACCTAACTTTTTTGTTGGACAAAATAAAAATTACTACAACAGTTGTCTCCTCGGCCAAGTGAATAAAATGAAAAAAATATGTCAATATTTTGTCGATGATGACTAACTGTCTGTTTGAAATGTTTTTGATGTCTTAAAATAGTTTAGGTTATAAAGATGATTAGCAATTTTAAAGCCCTGACCTGGGTCAACAGACCATACAGCAAAAAGACATCGGATGTTGTATGTTTGCATTCTCATTTCATCAAAATAATACAAAATAATATTTAGCGAAAAATTTTAATAATCAAGATTGAAGTTTATCAAATTATTAGACTCACCAAGTTTATACACAGAAAGTAAAAAATCTTCCTTGAATTGACATCTTCGAGTATCTGTTTGAGACCGTTCTTGAGTACAACCAGGATCGAGTGTGATGTACGCTGTAGGTAATCCCCTGTAAAACTGTAAAGGGGTAATCCACCAGAAGAATACCCAATAAAACTCCCCTTTCCCACACGGCTAGGGCTGACAAGAATATGGGTGGCTGTAAAGAGAATGACGAAAAAAGTTAGTTGTTAATTATATTAAAATTAAATGTATTGTCGATCTGACAAATTGATTTAATACATGAATAAAAAAATTAATTGGCTACAAATTTGGCTCCTGCATTAAGTGCCTAAAATGTGGATTCCTAAATGAAAAAGATTTTTTATTGAAAGAAACTGAACTTTTCAGTATTTGCTAGGACAAAGATAATCTGAAATGGACTTATTTATAAAATGTTTTACAACTTAAAATTGTACATTTATTTCTTTGTATACACCAAACTTTGCTGTCCTAATTTCATTGATTGATAACCAAACAATCATACTATGAGGACAACCAAATTTTCATACAAGAAATGACCATAAAACTGTAAAGTGCGGAGTTAGAAAAATAACATTCTTCCAGTGCTAAGACTAGATGGCATGACCTCCACTCCGAACATAGTACTGTCTTTAACAAGAGGTCATGTGACCAGTGACTGACTTTTTGACAGTTGACCCTAGAACAAAGTCTGTTGTTTGTTTGATTGGATTTTAAAGTCCTACTCAAGGATATTTTACTTATAGGATGTCGGGGCCACCTGTAGGATATACGATACCTGTGAACGAAGTAATAATGTCAATTGAACATACCCAGGGCGAATACTGCAACGCTGAATAGCACCCCTCCTGATAATACATGGTCCTCGGTTATTATCTCCTTGAGTTTATTCATAGTTGTGATCTGCGTAACTAAGGGGTGTGTCCAACTAAAGCCTAGAAACACGGCGCTAACCAGTATGGCGTACGTGCCATATTTTGCTGTCTTTAGAGGCTGTAGGTGGTTGGCGACGACAGCTTCGATATAAAAATCCACAAGAAGAACAGAGAGTACAATAAGTGTGAGAGGAATCAAGACGGATATCCATGACAGCACTTCACTCTGTATCAAAAAACAAAAATCAAAGTTGTCAATTTGAAATAAATCTGAAGTACTTTAAATGGTTGATTTTTTATTGTTTTAGTTTCTGTCAATCTGATAGTTAGCTGGTCCACATAATACCATTTTAGTTGAGCTTTAATGATATCTTACTGAAAAGACCCCCAAACTGCTATATATTTATAAAAGAAGAGAACAAAAACCCAAACCAGGGACCTTTTGTTACACTCACAGATCAGTGGCTAATATTTATACAAATCCTTTTGTTTTTAGCCACCAACATAATCAATGCTTTTTTCGAGGATAGCCAAAACAGGGTCACTGCGAACAGAGTGAATTAGGTCATGTCATTTGGGGCCTTCCAGACATATCATAGTCATGTCAAAGGCCCCAGCCATTTAACCGGCTGTGTGAAAAACAACTTTGTCGAGAACCAATCAATGTCTGCATCAACATTTAGACTAGAAACACCTAATCGAAGCTTTTGATTGGATGTTGTAAAGTACACCCTGTTCTGGTAATCCTCGAGAAAGGGGCATTCTTTTATCAGAGGCTATAAAGAAAGGATTTCCTTTTAGCAGATGATTAGTGAGAGTACCTTTGGGCTACAAGGTCAGCACTCTACCTGTTAGGAACGCCTAGGAACACTGTAACCGTGGAGCAATACCGTTTCCATATTTGTAGTACTATAAACATAAAATTATATTACTATTACCTCCGTTGTAAAATAGATGAACATTGCCCATGGGAAGAGCATTACAGCTGAGATAAGAGTAGAGAGGGAGTGTAGACGCTTAGCCCCGCCCACATCCACAGAAAGTTTCTTGGAAGCGGAGTTATAGCCTGACTGAAGACAGAGTGTGAGGAACAGCAGCACAACACCTCCCTGTAACAACAACAACAACAACAACACTGTATTTAGTAAATCCTGAAACTACATATCTTTATAGAATATTTATTAAAGTTTACGTTTGTTTGTTTGATTTGGGTTTAATTTTGTACCACAGGTTGCTTCACTCTTATTATGATGAGCCAGCCCAATGGGTGAAGAAAACCACCCTAAACATTACTGGCAAGAAACAAATATTTGCTTTCCAAGCATAGAGCCACACTCAACACAACCATAAAAAGTGAAATGGTTTTACTCTATGAAAATCAATGTTCTGCCATTGTATGTTTGTTTGATTGGGGTTTAATGCCGTACTTAAGGTTATTTCACTCACATGACGGCGTGCCAACCCAATGGGTGAAGGAAACTGCCCCAACATCACTGGCAACAAACAAAAACATCACAGGATAAATACGGGACACTCACAGGGCAATACAAAGACATCACAAACATAAAGCACCCTCCAACCACCCGCTGTTCCATTGTAAGGTAGACTGTATGAATACTACTGTTAGCTGAAGAAGTGACTGTTAAACCATGGAGGTATAAACAGATTTCACCAAGCTTCCACTTACCTTATGATCTGACCAGCCAAAGAAGTCCACCACATGACTGAAGATGTGAGTGATGAAACTACTGTGAATGTGTGTACTGTGGTCAGCTGATTCTAACGTCAAGGTTCTATTTGTCAGGTATTCAAATGTGATTCTTAAAGGGAAAGACAACAGTTTTTCGACCTAAACTTATTATTTTCATCGCATATTTTCAAAGACAAACATCTGTATTGCACTTGCATTCGAGTAAGCAAAAATGCAGCCTACTTTTTTCTGTTGACATTTACTCATTGTTCAATATTTTTAGAAATACTTATTGGATTTTCACCACATACACATTTATGTAATCGTGAGTATTCAAGCTTTCCAAAAATATATACATATATATGGTACAAATTTATATTCTTCTGCATAAGAGACTTAATACAACGGGTGTTCTGAAAATCGACCAAGGGGTCCAGCAAGACCTTAA
>JAQQZZ010153769.1:0-12429 GCA_030265115.1 Mopalia vespertina | reverse complement strand
TTTTTTTTTTGTACGAATGGTGGCTGGTCGATAACATACACAAACAGGGTCTTAGCCAGAAATCAAAAGTATGGTATCCGAAAATCTTATGGTATCCTGTATGTTAAAGTTTCTTCAAACAGAGTGTCCAAATGAGGCAATTGTTCAATTCAGGGTGTCCAAAGGATGGGTGGACACCCCTCTGCCTAAGACCTTGTACACGAACATACATGTAGATAATTTCAATTCATTTGCCATCGTCAATGCATCCAATAACCGTGGTATGTTATCTAATCAGTTATTATGCTAACACACAATAGCACTTGTTCAATCCCTCATTTTAACCCAGTGGGACCTGGAGATTGATATTTGAAGGGTCCTTGTTCTGTGATTGATTCGTTTTCTGTCTGTCTGACCAATCGTGGCTTGGCATCTGCAGAAACTTGCTTACGGAAGGCACCAACATGTCTGACGAGAAAAATAGGACGCCAGTGAGATGTAATAAGAGCCATTTATCATCCAAGGAAATAACTGCATATTCTCTCGCCTCCTTCAATATCACTTAGTCCCTAGCTCTTATTTTATCTCCTTTATTCTTTTCAAGTCCTATTGGATGTTTATAGTGATTATTTGTCTGAAATAACAGGCTACATGTTGCATACTGTTAGTAACTGTATAATGTGACTTGAAGGTATTAAAATTCCATTCACCATTGTCTAATAGTATTGCTACATATTCTCTCTGTTTTCTTTTATTGTAATTGTCTTGACACCCTGATTTTGTCTACTCATTATTAATTAAAATGTGCTAAAAATATACAAAAATTACTATTTGTAATTTTGCGAAGACCACCAAAAAATATATTAGTACATGTATACATGTTGTACGTTGACAAATATTAACAAGCGAAAATGAAACACTTGGTTTTTGTTACAAGTCCATATATATTTATGGTCGGTCTGCTGTGATCTGTAAGAGCGGAGTTTGAATCCCAGTGGAGGCAAGCAAAATTTTCACAACGGTACATTAAGAATATATATATTTTTATTGTTGAGAAGTACATATTTATTCGTGTTCAATGAAATACAGTGTATTAAGTTTATTGTTCTTGTAGGCATTGTATATTTTTTCCATCATGCCATATAGAAATACATGTACTGCTAAATACAATTGGCTATGTCATTGTAAGACATAGGGCCTGGTCTGACCTTAACATAAAGGTATAAAAATTGTTTTGGATAAGAAAGATGGCTTTGTGTCCGAAAAATACATCAATATATTAATGAATTCATGAAAATTAACTTTTAATTATACTGTTATCTTTCACTATATTTTTCATAAAACCTCAAATTAAAGTTGGTTCTTAAATATCAAATAAGGATGCTGAGAAAATTGTTATATAACACAGCCCATAATAAAGGCAGGTGAGTATAATAAATGCTGATAATAACTGGTATCCTTGGATACCAACACACTTATTCCTCATTCTGACTTCAGGTATTCCCTAAGGCTTTGTAATCAAATATTTCTGGAATTAGACTGGATAAAATTGGTAAAAAAGCAAAACTAAATCAGAGACCTGACTGGTGGCTATTGAATTTGCTGAGGGGGAAAAACTGTTGAAGAACAGTAATCAGAGAGTAAAGCATCAGATGCCAAGTGGCTTTGAGTGGGAAAAACAGGGATAGGGATGATTTGTGGAATCTTGTCAAGGAATTCTTTGTAGAGAGTATAAAAAAAATATGAAAGCTGACTTAGGTTGAATTAGAAAAAAATCTGAAATTTGTCATACTTTGTGTGAGGACCTCGGTATATATTTCAACATGTGACTTAGAAATATATCAAAGATATCGTTTGTTTTTTATGACATATTAGCGGAACAAAAGGCAGTCATTTTGAAAAGATGTTAGACATAATAATATTATTTGTCAGGCGAGGCAGAACATGTATATTTTAAATATAATACACATTTCCCCAATACACAGACCTGATATAAAATGCCCTTTACATAATAAGGATAAACAGGGCTTTGATCGCGTATAAATCTCCTTTTATAACGTATATCCTGTGCGCCCCGGCGACCCCACACACACACACATTTGTCCTTCGGGCTAGGTTCGGGTCATTCCTAAGGGACTTTGATTGATGTTGCTAGACTGGATTCAATTGGTTAGACTGGATAAAATTGGTTAAGAGAAAAAAAATAAGCGAAGATAAGAGACCTACATGTCAGTGGTAGCTATTGAATTCCGGGTTGTATAATCAGAGAGTAAGACGTCCGACGCCAATTGGATTTTAGTGGGAGAGAAAATGAATACCATGATTTGTGGACTCTTGTCAAGGATTTCTGTTTTGTGAGCAAAAAACAAACAAAGTCGATCTTGTGCTGTCCAGACATACAGTACAAAAGAAGGACGATCAGGAAATGAACCTAACTACAGGTTTACTGTATATAATGTGTACATTGAATCCTTCATTATTGAAGGAGAAGGAAAGTTTTTTAAGTGGTGTTCTTTCAAGAGAGCCCCAAACAATCTCTATCCTATTGCTAAGGGCAGTCATGAGGGTAGTCCTGCTCACTTGTATGTTATAACACAGCAAAACTGTTCCTATTTCATGCTTGTTTTAGTGTGTCTATTACCCTGTTGTCATATCAGTGAAATAACTACACAAACAATTTACCCCACCTCCCACCCTCAAAAAAAAAAAAATATTGTCTTTAATTTATTGAAACAGATTTTATGTTGAAAGCAATTTTGGAACAAAACAATCCGTGATTTTAATCTTCTGCCTTGGAATTTTGTTTTTCTTTTGTAATTGTGTACATGTATAAAATTTATATTGTTTAGTTCTGTAACATATCACAATAAAGCACAAATCTATCTCCTGGATATTTATTTGTTTATGATTTATCAGGGCCAATCAAAGCTTGCCGACCAAATTCGTAAGAGTTACAGTTTGAATGACCTAGCCACCTCATCAACATCAGGGGATGCCATTGATATCATCGATGGCTCAGAGGAGGACAGTGACCAAGAGTTCAGTAAGTTCCTCTTTGTAACTAATGTTTGTTTTTATTTCCATTCTGCATGTATTTGTTGTGGAATAAATTTGTGTAGAATTGATACCAGCATATTGTGCCATACTAGTGATATTTAACTATGTGTCAGTGTATCAGTTGATTCATAGACTGCAGGCCTGTGCTGTAATCTTTTCCGGCATAACCTTAAAATCAGTCCTCTTAAATTTTGTGTGATAACCTAACATTTGCATTTTCCCCTGAATTGCTGATTTTTTAAATACATAAATGTGCCTATGTAAAAAAAAAAAAAGCAAAATTGCTTTAAAATACAATCATCATTGATCCCCCATGACATTTTTGGATGACAAAATTGTTCAAAATCAGTAGCAAAATGCAAATTAAGATGAAGACTGCAAACAATTTGGGAAACGTATAAATCGGTCGTCCTAAATTAAGTTTGCATAACCATGGAGAGACCCCGTTCTGTCCGTTCTCCCCAACAGCACAGGCCTGGATTGTATATTTATATTTAATCTTCAATTTACCAGGAGTTCTGGAAGAACATTAATTTTCCGGCAGCAAAACACTAATTGCAGTTTGTTTTGAGTGTAGCAATACTGTTAAACTTAGCACATGAACTGTTCATGAGATCAAGTCTGTCTGACAATCATCAGATATATGAGTGAGTCACACGATGTGGCTCCTGTAATTGCAGGGGTTGTTTTTACGAGGTTTCCTCCTGGTTTTCCACCATATTTAGGCAAGCAACAATGTGAAGTGGACAATCCATCGTCATATAAATAAAATACCCTTGAACAATGTTAAACCCCAATCAAACAAACAAGTAAAACACTTCACAATTTATGTTTTTGTTAGTGTGACAATTACTGTTGGTTTCCGTTATATAAGTGAAATACCCTAAATCACCTAAAATTCGTCCATAATATGGCTACTTTAAAAGTTATTTTAAGGACTTAGAAATGGTCCCTGGAAGGCAGATTAAACATTTTTCAGTTAGAAAACATCAGGATTTGTCAGAAAACATAAATTTGTTTCCCAGGAACCATATATCTTAGTCCTTAAAATAACGTTTAAAGTAGCCATATTATGGTCGAAATTAGAAGTGATTTACAGTAACCGTACCTACTATACAGTGAAAATTGCAATTAAACACAAAACGAGTAACAAAATAACCCATGCTCTCATCTTAATGCCTTATTTTAAAGGGTTCACATGCTGTAACAATGTAATCAACACCTTTCTGCTCCTCTCAGTAATAATTTATAGGACCTTCTAGCCATTTTAGTTGAAATTAAAGTTTATTGCTCTTTTTAATGTTGCCTAATGTAGAAAGAGTAGATTATATGAATAATTTAACAGTGGAGTTTATTTTTTTCGCATGTGACTGTGTTTACTCAAAAAAAATTTACCTGTCGTTTATTTTGTTGCCTTTTTTGCATTAGGTTTATTCATGTATACTTTAAAATGTTTAAAATAGATAAAACTATAAACGTTTTTCAAAATAAGTTTTATGTTGGATGATGGTTAAAATGCCACACTTGCATACTTAAATACTTAACCAAGTTTAGGGGATGTCATGCAAAGATCTGCACCGACCAAGTCTTTGCTAAGATTGGAAATCTGCCTGTCAGAATTCCCTATTCTAAGAAATTTTGCCAGTCCAAATTTTCAATTATCTTGCTAAGACTATGTGCACCGATTCAACTGGATTAGTTAACTAACCTTTATAAGAAGAGCATGAAACAACAGAACTTTGATAATATATTTTGGTTATTTTGGAGCTAAACGTTGTTAAAGGACACTATCATCTAATTAATCAGTAGCACCAGCCTAATGTTCCTCCTTCAACCTGTTGACATCAGGTATATGAGTGTGTCGTACCACAGCGGAGGGTGTTTTTAGGAGGCTTCTCTCGGTTTTCTCTCATATTTAAGTGCAACGGGTGGTTGGAGGGAGCTTCATGTTGCCCTGGTGCTCTCAGAGCTAAAGGGGGACAGGAAGCCGCTCTGTTTGTGGTGTTTGTATTGCGTCCTTTTATTGTCCTGCATTTGTCCTGTCTTGTCTTTGTTTGTTGCCAGTGGTGTTGAGGGTGGTTTCCCTTCACCCATTGGGCTGGCACGTCGTTATATAAGTGAAATACCCTTCAGTATGACGTTAAACCCCAATCAAATTTAAGTGAGGAAGTCAGAAGTGAACAATCCATCATCACTTAAGTGAGATACCCATGAGTACAGGTGTTAAAGTCTGATGAAACAAAAATTATATGGCAATATTATTATAGTACATGTATGAGATTTTGTGAAAGTGGCACAGGAGTTGTTATATGCATAAAGCAACACAAAAATGCAGACTTAAAAAGCTGGTTTAAAATTTTGTGGTGTGTGCCTGGATGATTGTCTGCTATCTGGTTAGAGGTGCTTAGCCAGTCATTTTGCGTCACTTTGTAAGTGACTGGGTGTCTAATTTTTACAGTTTCATATCTCCTGCATATCAAAGTTTCTTACAACAGAGTGTCCAAATGAGGCAATTGTATGATTCAGGGTGTCCAAAGATGGCTGGACATCTCTCTGCCTATACAGCCCTTGTCTGTTCGCTTATCTGTTGTATATAGCACTGTTCATTAATCTGTTGTATCTAGCACTGTTCACTGTCGATTTCGTTTATTTGCACTTCGTTTTGAGTTCCGCTTTTTTTTTGGTTTAGTGCCAATGATACAGCAGTTACAAACTATGAAATAAAATCAGATGAGTAAAAGTTAAAGTCTAATACAACCAGATTCCACTCGGACTAACATCGATTTACCAGAATTTAAAACACCCTATTTTTCTGATGCCAGTTCTCATTGTATTTCTTTCCTGTTGCACTGGTGGCATAATATTAGCCAGAAATCAAGAAGAGGGTGTCTCAAATCACCATTTTTACAGAAACAGGGTCTCATTTTACTATTCCCATTAAGTACAGTGTAAAACCCCAATCGAAGAAAGAAAAAACAAACAAATCTTTTCAAGTCTTAGAAAGAATTTTAAACCAAGTCAATTGGTAAAATAATTTGCTATATTTAAAAGGACAGTCGTGCCAGTGATACCACTCCAATAAATGGAAACCGTAAGTATGGCATTAAACCCCAATCAAACAAACCGATAAATGGACAGCACATGTACTTTGTGTATCAATAAACTCCTGTTCTGTGTTGCTCAAAACAGATTATGTTACATGTTGAGTCAGAGATAGGACTTTAACAAGCCTGTGCTGTTGGGGAGAACGGACCGAACTGGGTCTTCCCATGGTTATGCAAACTTATTTTATGAGGACCAATTTATAGGATTCCCAAATTACATGTATTTGTAGTGGTTGTCTAAATTCACATTTTACTCCCTACGACAAATTTTGTCAGTCCGATAATCAATTAAGTTTGTATTATCAGCAATTGTGCTTTATTTTGCATGAATGCACAATTATTAAAAAAACACAGGAAAGGATCATTTCACAAAGGCACATTTATGTATTTAAAAAAATCTGCAAACCAAGGGAAAATACAAATGTTAGGTTATCTCACAAAATTTAAGAGGACCGATTTTAAGGTTATGCTGTAAACGATAAGAGCTCAGGCCTAAGGTTATGCTGGAAAAGATTACAACACAGGCCTGTTTAACATGACTGTTATAACTTCTAGCAGTTAGGACACTCTTATTTTGGGACAGTCCACAGAAATAACATGTAAGACCCCCTGTGGTAAAGCCTTTTTATGTGTCCCAACATAGGGTAAGTCACTCTGGTTGTGCTAGTGTCAATTTAATTGAAGGAGTCCCCGTCGTCATATTTATAAGAGAAATACAGAGTTACACACGGCCAATAAATCCGTAGGCATAACATCGGCTGATCCAGGATATAATTTATAAGCATTTTGAATAACTTGCCCCAGTAGATTCAGTGTAAACCAAGTACATGTAATTTTATTGTCGGAATACTTCTCTGATATACAATTTTTTTCTCAGATAAAATTTAGAAATTGAAACATATTTGGTCATTCAAGAAGACCTGTTGTGTCAGAGACTTGCTTAAGATCTTTGGATTTAATTTCAGCAGTTTGTAACAAAGTTTCTGATTCGTTAACAGCTTCATCAAAATGTTTGTTAGACTCTGTGTGATTGGTCAGGTTTGATACACACCTTGGAACACTGTAATTTTTCTTCTTCACACTTCCACTGTTGACATTTTGGAATTTTTTATGATTTTGGAAGCAGTTTTTTGATAGGTTATTTGAATGACTTCTGTCTTCCGTCGTTAAATTTGATTGGTCGAATGTGGTGCGCATTGTGGAATTTGATTGGTTATTATCAGAGACTTCTGTGGTGTCTCTTTCATTTAACAAAGTATCTGTTTCTGTAGATTCAAAAGCATTTGCTTCTAATTTCTGTGGAAATATTTGTAAACAATTTGATTCTGTTTCAACGTTTTGCATTTCATTTTCATTTGTATTTAAATAATCTGCCTGGTGCAGGTCACTATTATATGATGTTTCATAAAAATGATTTTCATTATTTTGACCTGTTTTGACTTCCATAAGTTGATTTTGGTCAAAAATGTCCTGTACACTGTTATTGTGCATCTTTTCAACACTTGGAAGCCCAATATTTGAATGGCAGGAATAACCATCTGAGTCAAAGTCAAGGAAAGCCAATTTCGCTCTGTTAAAACAGGTTGAGGCGTGAGCTATTGATCTCTGCCCAAGTGGCCATTGCTTTTGTACGGATTCTTCTGTGTCGTTTGCCTTGTCAATATTTGCTCTATTTGGTATTCTTTTATCCAAAGCATCTTCATCAAGTATACAATTGGCATCACTGGGTGAAGCCATAAAGTTATTTTTGCGGTTTTCATCCATTTTGTTTGCACTTTCGATTTCTACAACAGCAGTAACTATCATTTTCTGGTAACTATAGCAACCAGCATTTTGCAGCGTGAAACTGTTGCTGCGTCGTTTTAATTTGGGACGTACCGGGGATCTCTGTTGACCACAGTTGTCATCTGTTTCACTCTCTGTGTCCAGTAGACGCTGTAAACTAGCTGGATCATTGCCATCAAGGCATTCTGCTAGATCGGGACAAGTTGCAGATTTACGCGGTTTCCCTATCATTGCTTCGTGCTCGCTTTTGAAATCTGCGAACTCAATGTCGGTATTATTCATCTCATCCAGTTCATAGCTGATCTCGTCCTCCTGATCGCACTTTTGTAAAACAAACACAGTATTTTTCTTTCGACAAAAAACAATAATGGCTACTGTCACCGACAAGGTCATGAATAAAAATATGCTCATAATAACGAGAACTATGGTCAACGGATTCGCCACAGCATCGTCAGATGCCATGACGACTGTACTTCCGTGGAGCTGCATGAATTCAGTTCCTGTATGATTTACAAATGGTATTGTTCTGTTTTTCTGTTCAGGCTTTATAGCACTACTGACTACTCTTGTTGTTGTTGCTGTTGTTATGGTTAACCTCCTTTGAGATTCTGCTATCGATTTCTTCTCAATAGTGGACCATGCCTTGCGAACCAGTTGTGCTGACATAACTTAAAATTATCCCTCGTACATTCTCAGGATAGTGAAGTTTTGACGACATGGGACTTCAGGTTATTTATTTAACTGTTTTAAAGTTTAACTTAAATTTGAAGGATTCACATTTGACTAGTCCGCACTTAAACTTAGTCTCAGGTTCACTGTTTTCGGCACCCCCAAAAATGAAAAAATTTAAATATGTAAAATTTTAACTTGTAGGGTTAACTTTACAATTTGGTTTAGAATTGGCAATTCTAGCAGTAAATTTCTGGAAACAGACAGGACTTAACGCATAATATTCAAACCATTCCTTGAATACAATTTGTCACACTTGAAATCCACTGATCATCTCCTGAATACAATCAAACATTTTTGACTCTTTTCAATGTTTCATTAATATTGTCCTCATTTTGTCTCCGATTGTATTCAATAATATTCCATCTTGCCGTAACAAAATTTCACTCCAGACTTCAGACTCCTTGACTTATGCCCAGGTTTTATAAAGTGAGGCTTCTTCCTGCTTTCCAAATTGCCAACCTGCCCTTTTCACCTTGATATTTCACGTACATGAATAATAATCCAAGCAGAATTTATAATTCCATCTTGCCAAGTTTAAATGAAAGTCACTTATCACCTGGCTCCTCAATCTGAAGTCGTCATGCCCCAATATAAGCTTTCATGAACAAGTGCTCCACCTTGCCGTTGAACACAGCATCCTGTCTTTTCTCACACTAGTTTTGTGTCGACAATAATGTCTCCTTTCAGCTTTTTTGTAATTTTTCACATCAAAGGGTAGACTTTGCACTCTTCTTTAATTAAGGATTTTCCCCAGATTCCTACAACAATAGAAAAAATTAAAATCAATGAAAATGAAACTCATTTTTATTCGGGTAATTATTCCTGTGTAAGAATGTATTGACCTTAAATCTCTGACAGATAATCAACATAATATATTCATCCATTATTTTTTTTGATTGAATATTTTAGTTATTTTTTATTTCGATTCAATGATGGCGTTTCAACATAATTGGTGAAGAAAGCACAATAGACTTGATTACACCTTAAAATACATACCATTATTTGAAAGAGTATATGAGATTAACCCCAGATTAAATTATTAAGAAGATTCCTGTGCTGTAATCTTTTCAAGCAGAACCATTTGCATTTGCCACTGCTTTGCTGATTTTTTAAATACATAAATGTGGGTTTATGAAAAATAAAGTAGAATTGTTTTATAATACAAACTTCATTGATGATCGGGTCGACAAAATTTGTCAAAAATCAGTAGCAAAAGGAACACTACAAACAATTTGGGAAACGTATAAATCGGTCCTCCTAAAATAAGTTTGCATAAATATGGAAAGACCCCATTGGGTTTGTTCTCCCCGACAGGACAGGCCTGTAAGATAGACCTTTAACATGGCGTAAGGTTATTCAATGGAGGATCCTCCTATACTACTAAATTTAATAGTACTGCAAAGAAACAGCCACTGGGGGGTAATTTTGGAAACAATTCATATTAAGAAGTTGATTCTGGATTTGGAGAGGAATTTGTAATCTGTTTAGTTATGTTATTGAGAAAGTTGCATTTTTTTCCCATGTTATCAGATATCCTGGATAAAAGGAGTTGTTGTTCTGGAAATGAAGAATTCTAAATCAGCATACTTTATAAATGTACAGAACAGAAGTATGCTAGTATAGTAGGACTTGGAGAATACTGTAATTTGCTTGCTTGTGTTGTTGAGAAATTATATCTTTCCAAGTGTTCCCTAAAAGGTTTCCTGGATAAATGGTGTGCTGGATGGCTGTACAGTACACTGTTGTTGTTGTTCTGGAAATGAAGAATTCTAAATCGGTATACTGTATAGATGTACAGAACAGAAGTATGCTAGTATAGTAGGACTTGGAGAATACTGTTATTTGCTTGGTTGTGTTGTTGAGAAATTATATCTTTCCAAGTGTTCCCTAAAAGGTTTCCTGGATAAATGGCATGCTGGATGGCTGTACACTGTTGTTGTTGTTGTTGTTCTGGAAATGAAGAATTCTAAATCGGTATACTTTATAGATGTACAGAACAGAAGTAGGCTAGTATAGTTGGAAAATTATATCTTTCCAAGTGTTCCCTAAAATGTTTCCATGATGTATGGTGTGCTGGATGGCTATATTTACTGTCATTGTTGCTCTGGGGATGAAGCAGTCTAAATCCATCTACTAGATAAGGAAGAGAAGCACTATAGTAACATTTATCATTTTGTTTGTCGACGACGAGTCTGGCAGTGATGAAGAACAATGGCTTTTTTTTCCAATGATACTGCGGGAAAATTGGTTCAAATGTCAAGGTTTTTTATCGCTCTAGAAATGATAGTATCAAATATCGTAATCCTTTGTGAATTATTTCCCCAATGAGTTAATGCTTTTGTCATATTTCGGTTGTTGTTGTAACTAATAGCAACAATACATTTTTGCAATTGACGGTTCTCTATTGGTATGAAATTGGCTCAAATGTCACAATTTGTAATGCTCGACAAGTGGTATGATCAAATATCGCTTTCCGACTGAATTATATGCGTCATTGGTAATTACTTTTTTTGAAGGACTTTAATACAGTGATCACTTGACAGGTTTAATGGATTGCTGACTGTGAACAATATTTTGCTATTTCCTTTGGGTTTTAACTTGGCCCTAGACAAATGTTCACTGAATGGCATCCATTATAATTCTGTTTGCGTTCCAATATGATCAAATTAGCACCTGTTCTGCTAGCCTTTTAGTCAATGAATATAAAAATCTTGTATCGTAAATATCTAGCTCTCTGTCAGAGAATTATTATATAAGGATGGAAACAAAAGCCTACAATATTCATTATTCTATTTTTATGCTCTCTAGCGGGAATTTTATTGTTTTATTTATGTACTTGATGTAATAGTGGATAACGCTAGCTCCTAATGACTAATTAATGATTTATTTTTTTTCGCATCGATTCAAAATAAAATTTTCTCATTTTAATATGTCAGACATGTTCGTAATTAACCTGCAACATGGGCTTAGCCAGAAATCAAGTATAGTGTCCATAATAGTCATTTTCCTTCATTTGTGTTTAGTAACTGGATGTCCACTTTTAACAGTTTCCCTATCTCCTGCATGTTAAAGTTTCTCAAAACAAGGTGTTCAAGTGAGGGAATTGTTCACTTAATGGTGTCGATTTGGATGAGTGGACATCCCCCTGCCTAAGCCCTTGTCCTGCAACCTTACAACCATAGTATGAGTGAATTCCTGGGCAGAAATTTTCAAAATAATATTTTGGTGTTATGTAGGATTTGGAGAGATCTTCCATTTTGTGTTCATGATAAATTTGAAATTTTTCCAGGAGTGTTGTTAATGGCTATCAGTCCTGTGTCAGAAGTATCCTTAATTTATTATCTTTTGGATTGTTTCTCTTCATTATGATTACACTGGTTTTTTGTTTTAGTCGTTAATTAATTTAAAGCAAAGGCTTTAGAGGGAGCTTCCTGTTGTCCTGGGTCCGGTTGTTCAAAGCTCCGTTAGCCTAATACTCAGTTATATGACGTTGCGTAACAAAGACATGGACGTCACATCATAATAGAAATTCATTGTAACGTAATGTCATCTAACAGACCCTTAACTTAACAGAGCTTTGAGCAACCGGTCCCTGGAGTTCTCCAAGCAAAGGGTAACTTGAAGCTGATCTAAGAGATGTCTTTATTTTGCGTCCTGTGATTGTCCTGTCTTGTCTTTGTTTGATTGCGCGAGTAGTTGAAGGGAGCTTCATGTTGCCCTGGTGCTCTCAGAGCTAAAGGGGAACAGGAAGCCGATCTGTTTGTGGTGTCTG
>JAQQZZ010153758.1:0-12430 GCA_030265115.1 Mopalia vespertina | reverse complement strand
CGAGAGAGTACGTGATTTCATCGGCAATTCAAGGTTAAAGCTTGCTGTTACATATCCCTGTATATTGTAATCCCAGCTCAAGCTAACAATACAGGTTATATGCATGGTTTGGTTGTGTAATTGATTGAAGTTTAGTTCTGGTATCATGTGGACGAATGAGTCAAGAATAAGTTTGCAGGACACTATAGAGTACATACAGGTGCAGTTGACAAGTAATTGCTTCGTATACCATATAGACTTGCATAACGTTTAAAGAGTAATTTTAGGTGCTGAAAAAGTACAAAAGATACATTACCAACTATGATAAATTTAAAAAAGATAATGTATTATTGATATTCAATTCATAAATTCAATAAAATTCTATCGTCCCACCTTTTTTAATGGTTCCATAGTCAAATCTTGAGTGGAAGGACGTTTCCACAGTACTAAGTATGGGCTGAGCCATGATGCTGGCATGGGGAGGATCCACGGCTTCATACGGGCTGCCCATTGTTGTAAATAACACTGAATTTGTCTTGGATTGAGCTCCTCTTGATCCAGGTATATGCTGTCGGTTTGTGGTGCAATTTGTAAAAGGCTAACATTTTATACTGGTTTAAGTGGAGCTGTTCATACTAGATTGCACCGGAATAAGAAGTGAAAAAGCATTTCCACCCAGCCAGATATTTCTGGTCCCGTGCATGCGGAGGAATTTATAAGCCACTGAATTTTATTTTTATCACTTTTATTCATCCTGTCTAGAAAATTGTGTATAATTTTTATATCAGTCTATTTGTTTAAACCGTGTGTTTGTACTATCATGACCTATTCGCAGATTAAACCAAAGTTCACATTTACCTGCAAACATAATTATTATTGTCAATCTTCCTCACAATATACATTAAAGCGGGCCATTGGGCTAGTGACGTCCCCTGCTGGAGTAAACGCGTTAGCAGCCATTGTAGTAGACTCGAGTTAACTCACACAAGGATGGCTGTTGAAACAAAATGAGTGTTAGAAGGGATTTGGTGAATGTTATTAAAAACAATAATTATTATTCTCTTACTACAATATTATATTTCAAGAAGATAAAAGCATTATTCCAGATACATTCACCAACTTCTATCGAATTGTTATCATCAGGGTATAAGGGTGCAACAAGTAGCATGTTCAATGGCACTGAATAAGTATAAACTACACCCAACTAGTATCACCAGTCCAACGTACATGTAAACGGAATTTGTTTTACATGACTGCATATACAGATAATAAACAAACGGTACGATACAAACGTCGACACAGTCGAAGATAAACTTCAGGTTTAGTTTTTCGTCCATTAACATCACCGCGGATGCTTAGGACGGAGCTTACTGTTTCCCGGATGATCTCAGACATAAGGGGTCACATGATGCAGATATGTTTGTGGTGTCTTTCTGTTGTGTCCTGTGATTGTCTTGCGTGGTCCTCGGTCATATCTTTGTTTGATGAGTGTCGATGGTTGTTTCATTGTAACCTGTATGCTGGCAGTCCGTCATATGGGCGAAATAACCGTACGTATGGCGGAAAACCCTAATCAAACAGGCTAACTTAACATCAGCTGCACATTAATTTGCAACAATCAACACTTGATCATTGGTGCTGATTTTTGTACTAAACAAAGGTTGAATGAGGCAGGTTCTGGCACAGCGTTTGGTTGTATCGAACGCCAAAAAATCTGATGACCATTATAGTGTTTTACTATAGTAGGTTTAGAGCACATTAAATTCTACACTATAGTACACACAGTCCCGTCTGTCTAATCTGCTTCTACTTTATTTAGAACTAATGCAAACTGTACTTCTATTCATTTTCTGTCTTCCCTCTGTACAACAGTTCCTTCCAAAATCGAAATTGCTTAAAGTCTCGTGTTTCATCCAGGAAATCATATAAACACAACATATATTCTCCTTGTGTTGTTTCTTTGACTGCATATCAATTTACTTTGGAAATGATATTTATTTTCAAATGCTCTAAACGGGCACTAGATGACATTAAGCATAAAGCATAACGTTAACAGTAAGGCAATCAGGACATTGAACAATTCGCCACATCTAAACCAAATACTAGCACATGTATGTGTCAAAATGCTCTTTCTTATATTCTCTTTATCCTGACTGTCCGACAATTTATAGATCAACGTGTTCTGTTAGATATATTTTTTATTTTGTTTACATTCAAGAAACACCTACATTTTATATTTCACATAAACATACACCTAAAGTTCAGCTAAGAACAGCACTTATGTTAAGTGTAGCTATTGGTTGTTATTTATGCTTTATCAAATTTAGTAAAGAATGGTTGGTAACTGCCATCTTCAATCAAGTCCGTACAGGTCATGAAGAGGAGTAACCTACCACTTTCAGCAATACTTACACATTCTGACAAGAGCATTTCTTTAATTTATATGAACTGATCTTTCAAGGACTCTCATATAACAAAATTATACTATATTGGAATATCCAGTAAGCCGAATGTCATTTGAAATATTTTACCAATCCATAGTGTAAAATGTGCGGTTCTGCCATATTCTTTTCGGTTAGATTCATAAATGTTTATTAAACGTTCATCAGTTAATTTGTCCCAGACAGTATCGGTTCATTCAAAAGCTGGTCTGATCTGGAATGAGTATACTAGTTCCAGGTCTGACGAACCGTTGCTTCACAATATCTAAGTAGGTTCGACTAAATTTATATTTAAGGAAAATCAACTTGTATATAACAAACATTTGTTACACTAACACATATTGTGCTGCTTCTCAGGTCTGAAGTGGAAATAACTGACTTTATACACATACAGACTATATAATAACTGTCTCTAGAAGGCTGAATGCATGAGCATGATTAAAGGTCACTTAGTATATTATGTGCAGACCTAGGTACATTTAGGTGAGTTAGTTTTTGTAGTCCCGCTGACAACCTGTGTCTTTGATGAGTCCTTGTGCAATGCAATAAACTAAGTAACAAATGTCTTCTATTATTTGAAAGTTATTTTTGAATTTTCTCAGTGTAATGATTGCTATTTGTGGCTTATGGATAGCACCGTGTGACTGCATTAAATGATGACTGAGTGGTTTGCTTGGAATTGTGATGTCAAATCTATCGACCAACGGGCGTGGTTCAGTGGTTAGCTTGTCGGACTACTGATACTCCTTCGAAGTACCGCAGACTGGTTCCCCAGCTAGGCGAACTCCGGAATTCGAGGGAGTGACACGAGATGAATCCGGCAATCGCGGGCATGGTTTTAACGAGGTTTCCACCCGGATTTATGCTGCATTTAAGAAAGTCGGTGAGAAGTGTTACATCTGTCGTAAATAACTCAAATACCCTTGAGCACATCCATCCATCAAACAATCAATCAATCCGATTTATTTTCATTCATACAAGGCCTTAAAAGTTGTCTACTTTCTCCCATAGTACTATGTATTCATATTTTGCTTTAAAAAAAATTGAACAAGAGTAGCCTTCATTCGTAAAACATGTTTGGGCTAATCCCATCTGATCTGAATATTCGAGCAACAGAGCATCAACTTCTGCCTGAAAATCCGCAATCTAATTAAAATCAAATCTCAAAAACGCTCCCCGTGTTTTGTTTGTCGCTATATTGAGACCTAACGCAATCACTCCCCGTATAATGTCGATTGGTTTCTTCATAGAGCTGCTTCTCATTTCTGGTTTGTAAAAGCCGAAGAATTCCGCCGACATACCGAAGTTTCCCGACTGCGCATTTGTACATGACCAACGGGTACATGCCTGCACAATCAAGAAAAACCACCCAAACAATAAACATTCAGTGGAATTCTTTTTTCCCCGTTTATATGCGACTTACAACATTAACACAGAAGAAAATCGGACAACTTCTGCTTTATTTGGCTGAATTCGTTGTTATCTGTGTTTTTATTGGACAACTGAAACTGTGACCTTTCGTGAACCCCAGTAAGCTTGACCTAAGTGAACAGTGTTAGTAGAGTGGTTGCCTTAGATATCAATATAGCGACAAACAAAACACGGGGATCTGATTTTAATTAGATTGGAAAATCCGTATCGATGATTACAAAATGACTAAGTGTAGAGCCTCAGCGCCCAAGCAGTATGAGAACCAGCGCCGGATTTATCAATAGTCATTGTATGCCATTGGCCTAGGGCCCACGGGTATTTAGGGATATTGGAGACTGAAACGTGCCAGCATTTCTATAAATTTGGTGGCCCAGTGATAAGTTTGGCCTTGGGCCCGCAAGTGGGTAAATCCGGTAGAACCAGCAATCAAACATGTAGACGGGAAATAAAGATTGAAGGATTTGCTTAACGTGTAATAAGCGATATACAGATTTCCACCAGCACTGTATTTCATTTTCGTGTACTCTTTGTGCAGTTACTTTTCCTTAGTAGTTTCCGTATACGTACAGTGGACTTTACGCGTTTTCCTTGGAGCATGTATACTAAGTATCCGTAAACTGCATAAATAATGCAGTCGTACTTGCTGAACAGGTGTATGGATTTGGGAAAACTTCACTGTTAGTTACAAACAATTTACAATTGTTTACGAGCGTATTCTAAAACAGATCAAGTTTGTTTAAAAATAAGTTGTGTCATGCCCGGCAGTTGATATAATATTTTTCAAATAAATGTTAAAAGGCACATGGATTAATGAAATCAAAGATGTGTTTAATTACCGTAAGCATCAGTGTTGGGATAGCAGTTATAATATTTTCATTAAAGTCGGCTGAAATGGTAATATTATTATTTTTGATATTTTCCGATGCATATATGATATTGTCCTGCATTTCTCGTAATGACACCACAAACGCCACCCCAAGGCTGGTCATGGTCCTTCAGAACTAGTTCATAATATTCGGTTAGACCGACTGTTTTATTGGAACTTTGATTCATTAAGTGGGTTTCTCTAAAGACAATGAGTCTGCGGCCATGACTTAGTGGTTAGCGTGTGGGCCTACTAATCCTACTCCTATTTGCCGCTCACGGATTGAGTCCGTCTGTCGACCATCAGCTATATAAGTGATTTCGGCAATCGCGGGGGTGGTTTCAACGCGGTTTTCCATCGTACTAAGCAGGGAACAGACTGAAGTGGACAATCAGTCGTCATAAAAAGTTTGTTTGATTGGGGTTTAACGTCGTATTCAATGGTATTTCACTTATATGACGACGGATTGTCCACTACACACTGATCTTTGCAATTACGGTGGAAAACCGGGAGAAAACATCATGTTTCTCACTCATATACCTCAGAGTCGACAGACGGACTCGATCCTGTGAACAGTACATCGAAGAAGGATTAGTAGGCGCACTCTCTAACCACTAAGCCACGGCCGCGGGCCTGTCGTCATAAAGGAGAAATACCAGTGAGTACGACGTTAACACCAAATCAAACAAACATACAAACTAAAGGCAATGACGAGTTGTCAAAATCAATAAAATTGCCACATTGCAGCAATAAGAGCAAATTGTCCCAAAATAGAAATACATGAATGGACGATTTAACATTAACAGCTGCAGTCATCCGCCCGAATAACGGAATCTCGTTAATACACATTTTGTATTGATCAAACACTCGCCCAACACTGACTATGACGGAATTGCGTATTTCATGTTCAAATATTTTCTTGCTCAGAAAATAGCTCTTTTTTACGTTTATATTCCAGCTTGAGAATAGTTCAGATTCCAGTTACCGATGTAGCTGTCCGAAAAAATTAAAAAGTTACTTATGTTTACATCTTCTTAAACATATGTGAGATTTCGTTTAATTTGTAATACAGTGCAATATAACCCATACCAGCTGTGTGTCGAATTGTCTCTCAAACCAATGGATTTGATCCCAGATGTATATGGCCATCGTAATACCCCACTCATATTTAATGATAGTTTTTCTTACAAATTCGATATTTAGTCACTTGTATTATGATAAAAATAAACATAAGAGAAATGAAGCGTAGGATGATACACACCATATGAAAAGATTTAATGTCAAATACACTATCGTTTCGTCAAATCTAAATATTTGCCATGTTAACATGCGACATATTGAGTATCATGCAGAATGGTATCATTTGTCTGTGTGTATTCACGACCCCTGCATCAGACGAAATCAGGACAGAACCAGTTTGCTAATCTGTGTGGTCAAATAATGCTAGATATGAATATTGTGTATTACTCTAAAATCTGGTTACACATCCACCAAAGGGCCTAGGTTTGACCCCTGATAGAGACCTGCAAATGTTCGCCTTTATATTCACCTCATATCTTTATGTGTCAGTGGTTTTTCGGAATTACTACACAATGTTAACTTGCATGGGCTATACACATAGTCTTTCCGCCTTTTCGTTTTTTGCTGTCCTTTTGTAGGTGGATAGTTTACATGGCATTCACTGCGGAGACTGAATTCGAGAGTTGGCTATGAGAAAGCTAATTCTCAGCAGATTATGTTTATAAACTGTGCAAATGTGCTTATGTTAATAAAACTTGTACGACACCAAGCCACAGTTCATCTCTACCTTATGTAAAGGTATGCTTACGGAAGGGCTATTGTAAGTATTGTGTAATTAGAAACACTGATCTGATCATAGTAATGTTACATATAAGGACAACGCGAAGTAAATCTATAATAATCCTTAGCATGTTAATTACATAAATAATGTGCTCTAGATTAGATCATTTACTGTGAAAAAATGCGATTTGAGTGCTTGTTTGGTACAATATACAGGACGCTGATGTCTAAGAACCTTGTATGACAGCAAAGCCTTTTGTCTCGAATTATTACATGTTTAGACAACGCTGAATTTGCGCACACATATATTTATTGACCGAATCTAAAGGTGTCAATATGGAGTTTCATGTCACGACAGCAGAATTGCGTCCCTTTTCACAAAGATGTCGCGAGGCAAAAATACTAATTTTTTTCAATATTTTATTACCGTTATTTATTAATTGAAAATATTTCATATGCCGATCATGTAAACAAGCATGGATTGGTCCTAACCGTGTAGTTAATATGTGGAGAAGAATTTTACATGTGTGAAAAATAATTTCACATATGTAAAATAAAAATGAATTATTTATTTTACATTTGTTAAAAAGAATTTAACTTATGCGAAAAAAAATTCAACATATCTAAAATAAACCTTAATTAAACATATCTGGAAATCTATTTCACTTATGTAAAATAAAAAAGTGAGTGGAACTCTTTTGTAGATATGTGAAATAAAAGCATCCAAGACCTCAATTACAGACTTCTCCCTCACAGTCTGTAGGTTATTTAACGGCAATAAATTTGCTCAAAAAGTACGATCTGATCAGAAGCACATCCACCCTCTGCGTTTTTCAAAGCATTTGGTATTTTTTAGTGAAGAATAAATCAGGGAAACTACATTTGTTTTATAGGCCTACAATTGCGACAGATTCTGTAGTGAGCAATAGTACGTCTGATTCGTCGGGAAAATAAAATAATGTAGACTACATGATAATACTGAATATGAATAAACCCGTCGCATGATATAATATTCACTCTTTATTTGTCACGTAATTGGCATTTTTGTGTTTCAGCCGTTGTTGGCTGTAAATATATGAGAGTGTTCGACTTTTGGCAGTCTGCGCTGAATGACCTATATATAACATAGGTCTTTTGTACATATGTAAAATAAAAGTTTTCAAACGTTTAAAAATATATGTCTGTACCACAATCTCTTTGCTATTATGCGACAAAGCCATAGTATCTATTACATTTTCGTAGGACTCCCTTTTAAATCAGTTCTGTACGAAAAATGTATAAGTTTTTATGCAATGCTATGTACATGTATTTGTTTCTAAAAAAAGGAAAATTATCCAAGTTATTTACAACTAAAAAAGCGCAGAACAGAACAAAATTATATCCAATTGAGCACAGTGTTTTAGTATGGATTTAATTCAGTGCCAAAAATACAACAGATGTGGCATAACAAGTACACCATGCATTTTTGTGGATTTTCGTGAAAAACGAATAATCCAAAAAAAATGTATTAACATTGTGGTTAACAACTTGAGTTTTTCGTTACTCTATTTGAGCTTTCCTCCCTTATTATGATAGTTTTCTCATTTCTTATTAGTGTGTTTGCTTCTGTAATTGGTTAATTTGGCTCGTGTTAATTAATCACGATGGTTGAATTCAGGATCAACAGAAACAATGTGTCAATTTAAATCACTTTGTCTTTCTTCGGATATGTTACATTTACTTCTTATGTATTGCTCCCCAGGCTAAAGACTAATGGAAATAATTTTGCTATCCTAATAGTCAACCAAAGTTACATCCAGTGAATAAGTTCTCCTTTTATCAAATACCGGTGTATCATGATTGGACCATCATAGATTGCCACAAAACCATAGACCTTAAAATTAAGGATAAAACTATTGAGTACTCCAGCTTTAAACCGGATGTATGTCATGAAGTTTATTTCCGACTTCCACGTCCCATACACTCTGCCAAAAATTAAAACTGTATTTAAAAAATGTGGGCTTGAGATCTCAAAAATATAGTTTAAATTGAGAAAAGAGCTTGTTTAGCGCTGTCTTTGCTTACCTGCCTACAACTGTGTTTTCAGGGATACCCAAATGTTTTGGTATCCAGCAGAACAGAACTTCTTTTCCTGTGGTTTCTAGACTGAAGAAATATCAAATTTGCACCATTGTGTGTTGCGCGGGGACTGCTTCACTGACCCACATGAATATGCATAACTCATGAGTATGCGCGCTTTGTGTATCTTTGTTTGACGATTTAATTTCTTGCTAAACAGGTATTTATTGGATTGAACATAATCAGAAAATTGTGACCTAGAAATTAAATTGATGAAACGAGTTGGCCCTCTTGGTAAGGGCAGTTTGTTTAAAGAGTAGCAATGCTGCCTTTACTTACCACGGGAGGAAAATTAACGTTCCAACATTATGGAAACGCTTCACATCTTTTATTTGTTCTAGAGCCGATAATTGTTGGACTACACCGCCGTCATATGAGTGAAATATCCTTAAACACGACGTAAAACACCAATCAATTATGAATAAAACCAGGTTATTATTTTATTTACTTAAAAATAAATCTACCCTGTTTGTCAAACTTGGATATCTCTGGGTCACTCATTAGAGATTCCTCTTTGCATGTTGTTGACAACAATATTCACATGTCTTAAACTCAATCTGTAACTCGACATCCAACACTGAAGAACACCCTTTGACAGTTTCGGCAATCCGGTGGAACTAGAATATGTCCAAATGGGTGATATGTCCATTGAAGAGAAGTGTGCAAATACATAAATTACCAAAAACCCACCAGGTGTATAGATATACACCAGCCATATATAAGTGTAATAACATTACATAACATAATTAAGTTATTATGAATGAAAAACAGAATGATAACACCGAAGGACTTACAACATATGATTTCATAAAAGCAACAAAATAGGTGCAGAAATAACTTATATTTCTATATTTACTTAATATTAAATGTCATTATTAACCGTTTGTATTCTATATAGTTTGTGCTCACACACACACAGTATAATGGAACTCAACAGTATTATGCATCTTACAGTTTTAATTCATGCTAGTTACCCAATTATAATTTTTAGCTTTTCTATCTCAGTTCTTAAATCATTATAAAAAGGTACAATTAAAATGCCACAGAAGTTCTTTGTTGGATCGTAGATAGCTTTTAAAATAGTAACTGTACATAAGAACATAAAATAAGACAAATGTGTAGGTTCACGCCCATTATCAAGGTCCATATAACAATGTAACTGGCTATTACCAGTACTGCAATGGTAAAAATAGGAAGCAATTGTTGAGTTTTATCATCTTTACCATCGGATTTATATAGATACAGTTCCGTACATACTAGGAGGGTAAACTAACTGTTATAACTGCATTTTATCGCGACACATTGATTGTTCTGTTCTACGTTATCCTTCATATCACAAAATATCTAAGTCCAAAGTACTATTAGATATTAAGTTTTAAGTCTTTGCCACCAATAATAAAATCAGGAAACAAAGCTATTGAACAAAACACATGGGAAGTGGGTCAATATGGGCAAATCACGATCACTTGGCTTTTAAGGGTTTGATAGTAAATATAAATATATTGGTTGTTCATATTTATTATACGTGTGTGACACATACTCAATCAGGACAATGAATAATCAGCAAAGAAATCAAAATTGTGTTTAACAAAATGTCCTGAATACTATAAAACAAATTTGTGAAGCGGAAAAGAACCTTTCCACTTCAAACCGCCCTCGGTACCGCCTTTTCAATATATATCTTGTCAAAATAGTAAAAACAACGGAGAACGAATCCTTAAAAGCGATGTGTGACGTTTTTTAATTACCCACTACTGCTGAAATATTTGTCAGAAATACATTCAAAACAGTTAAATATCCGCACGGACAAACGCTTTTTCTTGTTGTGTGTAAGCTTCTATTTACTCTATTATTAATTAAGTCTTGTATTTATTTACCACTGGCATTAACACCTGGTTATCTGATCAGTAAAACGGCAATTGTCTAAGACACATCGTGTTGGTTGGTTTGTGTTTAACACCATGTTGGTTGATGAAGTGGCGTAGGCTACTTCCAAGAGCAATTTACTTTATAGGGGTGTGGAGAAGTTTTCAAGTCGATTTATTTTGCTTCATGTTAGTCTTAAAGACGTATGTAGAAATATGTCTTTATGGGAAAAAAGAATAAACAGTTTATTGCGGGAACAAACATAATCTAACTGATGAAAATTATGCCGAAAACAGCAAGGACAATGTACCAAGATCACACCAGGGACTCCAAGGGAATGCAGTTGAATAGTCTAATCGTATCGTCCAGGCCTAAATGTAACCGATTTAAATCATTAAAAGTGAAGTATTGTCAGCGTTTAATAAAAGAATGACCAGCTACAAGCAGCCTAAAACCTATATGGAAAAGTATAGTTTCACAAGCTACATTTATAAAATGAAAAATAAAGAGGCTTTTTCACACAAATAAAACATGTATTGTTTACAACAACAACAACAACAACAATAACAACAGTATGCTGATGTACTTCGCGGCTGAGAAACAAATCACGAAATATGATTAAAGTGCCAAAAGTTGTGTAAAGACGGAGAAATTAGACTAAACGAAATAAAATAAAGGTTAAGATTATGATTATGTACGACGCTTATATTTCAATGGGGGAACACGAAGATGTCACCACGTCTTCCCAGTAGATCAATAAGGTAGACTGCAGATTAATTCTTGAGTAAGCACATGTGTGCAGCGATTGTCTTGATAGTTCCTGCGCCAGCATGTTCCCATATTGATGGCTGACGTAATCATTTATTGACCGAAACCCCAGGCTTTAAGATTGTATTATCAAAGGGAGGTAACTATTACATTTAACATTATATTTCACGTAAAATCAACTATAGCTGTGCTCTAACAGTTACTATTCTTTCTCTATTTCACGGTGAATGTAGACTAGAAATTTCATCACAAAGTCCAGTAATTTCAATGTTTTGAAAAAATGGTCATTCGTGCCTCAAAAAAGAAACAGAATTGATTTGATCGGGTATAACACCTGTATTAAGCCGGTGAGTTGACTAAATTCAAGTCCGCTCCGCAACGAGCTTCAATATTAATGTTTTCGAACCAAAGTTTAATAAAGTAATAGTGAAAAAAGTATGGTTAACTATTATTTTCTGCTAATTAGCTTAATTTGAAGTTAAAGGTATCGCCACTGTTACTTTTGTAAGGATTGGTCTATGCCATATCTGGTTAAAACCAACTGACTTCCCGATGCTTTATTGTCACTAGACATAATTCTTTTAGCATATGGCATCGAATGATTGGCCAATCATTATTATTTGTATGGTAGGGTATATTTGCTACAATGTTTTAAATAAATTATTTCATAATACTGCTACTGCTTCTCTCATCAATTCGTAATACATGTGTGCATATTTAGTTTTGTGCTGTGGCTAAAGGGCAACAACTCTTTTGTAATAATTTAGTAAGGTTGAATTATCTTCCTTTGATCACAGAGTCGGTATCAATGACGTAGAAGAAAAACTAGACCCACCACGCCAATCAAAATACACAGCCGCCATTGGTACAAGGCCGCTGATTTCCGTTAGGGGCAGATGGCGAGTCGCTGCACATAAACAATGTGCCGAAACACTGTGAAAATTGACATATTTATACGACAACAAACTACTTTGTTAATGTTTCAAGCGGGAGACAGCGATTGACATTTTATCTTACATTGTACATAACACCAGAAAATATATTTGATATTTTAAAAGTGAAAGGACATGTCGTTCTGACACAGCTCCATTTCCGTGTTTATCATAACTAAAAAATATACTCGACATCGAGTTAAAACTTTATGAATTAATATCGGGGTATA
>JAQQZZ010153747.1:0-12430 GCA_030265115.1 Mopalia vespertina | reverse complement strand
GTGACTCACTCATATACCTGAGGGTCGACAGGCAGACTCGATCCCGTGAACGGTACATCGAAGTAGGCTCCGAAAGCCACTCGCTAACCACTAAGCCACGGCCGCGGGCTCAGTTTTATTTGTAGATCAATTTTGTTTTTCAACATTCCAAAACTAGCCTGACTGTCTACCCTCATGATAAAAACCTTCATCAATCAATCATTACAATCTGTGACCTACCTACATTAGCCACATAGAGTTTGTTGTGATACACTAAAGCTACTACAGCAGTGGTTCCACCTGACATCTCCGCTTCCAATTCCTGTAATTTATTCACTATATCTGGATACTTTTGGTAGGCTTCATAAGAACTTAACCCCTGCAACAAAATAAAAATACAGGTGCAGGAGTCAACAGTTATCAATAATTTGACAAATATTAAAGCATCATAATTATCAAAGAATAGAGTGGAAGCATGTCATTTTTGGCAAAATCTAGCAAAATGATTGTTACTATTAAAACTGTTGTAAGAATTAAAAGATATTTCTGAATGTGTGATTTGATAGAAAGAAGTTATGTGTGTAAAGTGATGGATTTGTTTTGTTTGTTTGATTCTGTATAATGACGGATTGTCCACTTCACACTGTTCCTTGCCAAAGTAAAGTGAATAACCGAGAGGAAACCTTGTAAAAACCACCCCCCAATTGCCGGAGCCACATCGTGTGACTTACTCATATACCGGGGGGTCGACAGACTGAATCGATCCTGTGAACAGTACATCGAAGTAGGATTAGTAAGCGCCCTTGCTAACCACTAAGCCACGGGTCTAAATGTATGGAATTACTGAACATAAGATAACACCATTGCAGGAGTCATTAGTTAAACAAACAGCCCTTCAGGCAGAATGTCTACCAAAACAAATTCAATAAGTGGAGTTCTATAAAATACCTCAGGTATCTGTAACTGAACTGTGGTCTTGGCTGCAAGCAGATCGTCCATAGACTCAAAAAATCCTTTCTCCACAGAAATGAAGGCCTAAAATATGAATAAAACAAATATTCCATGAAATCAAATTGTACAATGTAATTCTCAATGGCAGATTAGTAGCTTTATAGCCAGATTAGTAGCTTTATAGCCAGATTAGTAGCTTTATAGCCAGATTAGTCCCTGATACCAGAACAGAGACAAAGCATGTGCAAAGCCAACATGTAATAATTAATTGGTTCAATCTACAATCTTGTATAATTGGACATACACTGCTTTGTCAACTGATAAAAATTCAAATCAACAACTTTCAGGTCCAGAGAAGAATTCAATATATAAGAAACACATTTTATTGTAGACAAAATGGCATCTTTTACACACAGGGACTACAGTAACAAGTGACAAGACAAAATTTCAAAATGCTCGTAACTTGTCTCTGAGGAAAATATTGCGAGAAAGAAACTATATCTGTTCAATGAAATTCAAATCACAATCTAGGAGTGTTTGCTAGCTTCAGGCCATTGCACTCATTTATTAACAGTAATGAAAGAAAACCACTGCTATGTGTTATCATGCTAAGAGACATGCCTGATGTAAGACATCTTTGACTTAAAGCTATTTAACTTTTTCAGTAGAAGTACATATAGTTCATGTACAGAACAGGAGTCTTGCATAAAATACATACCCTACATTGTATGTAAGACATCTTGATATGGAATTTTGCACTCATTTATTGGCAGTATCTAACAGAAACACAGGACTGCATTTAGACAGCCTTGACTTAGAGACACTAAACAGACTTATTGGCTGTTAGTTTGATTGGGTGTGTACTGTCTTACTTACAGTTATTTCACTCATTTGACGTTGTGCAGCCCAATGGGTGAAGGAAACCACCCTCAACACCACTTGCAACAAAGATAGGACAGGACAAAATTAAGATGCAAAACAATGAGAGCACAAAACAGATCTGTTCTAGCTCCAGGAGCACCAGGGCAACAGGACGCTCCATCCCAAACCTTTGTCGTAGTTATTGGCAGAAAAAGTAGTGTATAAATGACAGATCTGGCGTGAGTCGGCCTGGATTTTTTAGGGTTTTTTTTTTTTGGTACTTTTAATTGATACCACACACATGCTAGGTCTAAGTCTAAGTTATCCTTGGCACTGATTTTTCACTCATCATTAAGTGGGAGTAAGCAATGGAATAAATAAACATAATTAAAATGGATACCTGGTGTAAGACATCCTCGATTTCATCGTCTGATTTCTCCCCGGATAACTGTCCTAGCAATAATTCAGCAGGCATTCTCTGTGCAGCGAAGTTTGAAGCTTTACTTCCATCATGCCCATCAAATACTCCATATAAACAACAACATGTGCCAGAGTCACTGCAACAGTAAATGTGTTTCAGGTGGAAATAAAGTATAATAAAAACAATATCTTTATTTTACTACTGCTATGTACAATTTGTTCACAAACACAGATATTACTGCAGGACAGTGTAACTATTCAGCTATTTGATGTCAACAAGAATTTATAACAAGATTGATTGGTGTTTTACGCCGTGCTTAAAAGTATTTCACTTATATGACGTCGGTGTATTCCAACAATAATTGACACTAGCACAACCTAGATGTGAAGCGTTTCCATAATGTTGGAAAGTTAATTTTCCTCAAGTGCTAAGTAAAGACAGCATTGCTACTCTTCAAACAAACTGCCTTTAGCCATAGGGCAATATATAACGACCTTGAAGCTTAATTTCAATTGCTAATTTCAGGCAAATCCAAAAATCCAATATAGAGATTATATATATATACGTGATAAAAAGGACTCACAATCTACACAAAATCAACAACTTATCCATGTCATTAAATAGTTGTGCTTATTTAAATGTCACTTGCTTATAAGACAGATTCAATTGTTGAAATGGATTATATAAGCTTACTTACTACATAAATTACATGTAGTATTACCATAACAAACATATGGTGACCTACAAAAAGCTACTGCAGATGTTCTTAATCAATACAGCATTAAAATGACTCATTTCGTGTCAATAAAACATGTAGCTCTGCAGTCAAATTAAACACAGAGCTCTAAGCCTCTAAATACATATATGTACAAGTTAATATTCCATCATTCCATGTATTGATAATAGGAATTTAGTTGCTTGTTTTACGGTTAACGTCCTCAGTAATAAAACTGGGCTGCCTGTTGGCAATTACATGTACCTTGAGGTTTTAATCAACTAGTTCTAATGTGTGGTAACATTCAGATCCACAATCTGATATTATTGTTCTACCTGGAGGCTCAGAAGGTTGACACCCTTTTACCTGTGGTTTGTGAATTTAAGGGAGAATGTTGAAAAGCTTATTTTTGGAACCGCAAGTAGATAATCACTTTGCTTCGTACTACAGAATTTTTGATCGTCCAAATACATGTACATATATTCAAACTCAAATGTCCACATTATGCTAAATATGGTATATGTATAATAGACTATGTAAGATACAGAACTCCACATCTACATCCATGTAATCAGGTGAATTGCAGTAGAGTGGGTTTGTTTGTTTGTTGGATTAGGTTTAACGTCGTACTCAAGGGTATTTCACTTATATGACAGCGTGCCAGCCCAATGGGTGAAGGAAACCACCCTCAACACCACTGGCAACAAACAAGGAAAAGACGGGAAAAATACAGGACAAAGACAGAACGCAATACAGACACCACAAACAGATCGGCTTCCTGTTCCCCTTTAGCTCTGAGAGCACCAGGGCAACATGAAGCTCCCTCCAACCACCTGGCAATAGAGTGTGAATAATGAAACCAATCAAATTCATTGTGCACATTGACAATGTTCTTTCAAGAAAAAGTCCTTCATTTGGCTTTTTTGTACAAGTACATAACGCTGAGCACAACAAGGAGTGCCACACTTTTTACTAATAAACGATGACCCTGGATTAAGTAATATATTCTAATACACAAAGTATTGCTTCTCGCATTTTGCATTAAAATGTCATAAGTTTCATTTTAGACTAAAATGTATGTATGCTAACTTACTCTCATATTGCTAATATTTTAAAACAAAGTGCCAGTATTGGTAAGCCTTTATTTAAAAGAAAAAAACAAAAACAGGTGAAATGTGCATTTATCATGTTTACATGTATTTAAAGATATAATAAAAAGATAATAATAAATGTTGAGGGACAAAAAATATTGTATTTGGATACAATTTATTTTATCTGATTTTCTAACAGTAAAAAGGAAGTTGTACACATTTGTCTAAAATTAAATACTTTCTGAGACACATTGCTCCACAACTGTTTAGAGGTAAGTTTTCAGCAATGCAACAGAAACAAGGTTTTTATACATCACTTTCTAAAGTAAGTCAAGATTAAAATTCAATAATTAGGCGCCCACATGAATAATTGTATAAAACAAATCTTATGGCATTAGTGTGTCACAAACCACACCAGTACAAACTTGAAAACTCTAAGCTATTCTACCATGATATCAGTTGACAAATTGCAAAAACTATGGAACCAAACTGCTGTGTTCTGCATTATATATTTCTACCAACTCCTGAACAATTTTAATTTTTTTTCTAAAATTCAATAAATATGTTTTAAATTCAGAGATTCACAATGATAATAATCTTTACAAACTGTTAAATAGTTGGTACACATGCAAGTTCATTGCATCGTGCAGATGCACCTTTCACACTATTCGGTTTTGTTATAGGAACTCTTGTTTACATGTATATATTACTTGTACATTTAGTCGATAGCTTTACCACACGAACAAACATAGGAATTAGTAATGTGAAACACTATGAGGACACACATAATTTTCAGAATGCATTTGAAACGAATAATCAATATCGGAAAATATTTTAGAATTATATTAGAACAGTCGCTGACAAATTTTCAATTTAAATATTTATTGTATATAATACATGTATGATTTTAAGAAAAATTCATTTGATTTTTGACAATTTCTTGCCATTTGATAAATCGCAAGAGTATAAAAACTGATTGATGACCTTTAAAAACAAGTTTTCCTGTCATGTTTCCAACAGTAATTGGTGTATCTGAGCTTGGAACATTTTGTGTCTAAGTCTCAATACAAAGTATTACTAAACCTACATCACCAAATTAAATACCTGAAATGAAAACTACGATCCTCAAAATCATGCTCTTCACGTCTGTTACCATCCAGTCTATAAATCTGATTGGTCGAGAAACCGACCCCTGACAATTGACATACTGGCAGGTCATCGGTCCAGCTCAAGGTCTGCTGTCCCTGAAAACAGAAATTAATTTTAATTGATCAACTGATTGGTTGGCTGGTTATTGATTGATTGATTGTGTTTCATGTCAGACATGTATTTCACTTATATGACAGCAGTGTATTCCAACAATAATTGACACAAGTTGCACAACCCTAAAAATGTGCGGTGTTATTGTACTGTTGGAAAGTTAATCTTCCGCCAGTGCTAAGTAAAGACACCATTGCTACTCTTCAAACGAACAGCCCTTAGCTAAAGGGCTGGTTATTGATTGATTGATCAATCATTTAGTGTTTGATTGGTTGTTTTGGGTGTAACTCTGTTACTTATGGTTATTTCAACCATTTGAGTGAAGGAAATAACACTTGGTGTACTAGCAACAAAACAAACAAAAGACAAAATAAAAATACATTATAAATACAGATCAACTTCCTGTTGCCATTAAAGATTTAACTCTAAGAGCAACAGGGCAACAGTAAGTTCCCTCACAACAGATTGCTTGAAGTGTTTAACGCAATGTTTAATGGCTTATTTGATGTGAGTTTTACGCCTTATGTTGAGTATTTGAACTTATTTCCCTCATATGTCAGACGCAACAAATATAGACTAGAAAACAGAACAGGGAAAATCACAAGATGCAAATCAAAGATACGACAACATATCCGCTTTTGCAACAAAGCTGCGGAAGGTATATATCAGAGAAATGTACCCAAATACATGTCCTAGTTTTTTTAATTTAAAAAAATGTACTCTGCTGCTTTATCGTCTGCTTTTGATGCCAGATATATTTAATTATATCACCCATAGTAACACAAACATATTTGAAGATATGTAAAATTGGCAAAATGTATCAAATACATGTTGTACTGCTTTTGACTCCAGATATTCCTTATTCCTTATTGATTTTTTCACTCAGACTAACAGTATATGTTCAAAGATAATCTGTTGAAAAGAATAAACCAATTCAGTACATTGGTGGGGGCCCTAAAAGGGATTAGTCCCCGTTATCTAAATCTATTTGTAAATTCACAAATTACATTTTATAGAGAACAACAAGCAATAAATATTCCCAGGAAGCAGCATTTTTTTTTTTTTGACCACCAAAGAGGTTGGGAGCTGCCAAAAAGGTTTATTTAACTACCAGATTGAAGTGCTGTTCATTCGGTCCTTTAACTAGAGCCTAAAGGCTTTGATATGGGGCTATTGCCTATGTGTCAAACCATGATTGGTAATTCTTTTAGTTAACTGATTATATAACACTGCTATTTGATAAGAGTAAAGGGTTATTTAAAATCAACATAAAACTGTTTATTATGCTGGTTCCTTTTATGTACATATTCAATACCAAACTGTTTTAAATGAGATTGCTCACTAACAACACAATTTATTTTTCAAATTAACAACACAGATCATTGTAAAACAGTTAAATTTCTTTGTTCTAAATTCTCTCTTCATGGGGCTCCTACACTAACACCCATAACTGCCAATGGAGGGCAAATGTACGCTATTCACAGAACCGAATTGGTGTTTGTGTGTTAAATACGATTTTAAATAGCGGGTGTTTTCATTCGACTTTCGGGCATTTTGGTAGCAGGCGTTAGGTCTAGCGGTTTAAGACTGACTAAGCCTACATACACAGTGTTCACATACTACCTTGAAAACCTTGAAAATCAAAAATATAACCAAAAGACCTTGAAAATAAGAATTGGGCTGTCATAATTTTATGTGGTGGACCGTGGCCAACTTCTGGCTTTCCAAATAGTTTTTGTTGGTGTACCATAGCAACAGAAGTTTCACACATTTCTGCTTTACGATATCACAAGGAGACATTGAAATTAACCCTTGTCCGGCCGGAGCCATGTATCTGCCGCTCACAGGGTAGCGGGAATACTGATAGCTCTTCTTTGCCTGAGTTGTCTTCTAGTCCAGGCGATACAGCAATTGGCCAGTGACCCATAAACAAAACCCTGCCGAGTGCTGTCGAGTCTGTTTGGTAAGACTGACTGGAAAATTACTAGGCAGAGTTCAAATTTAAGCCACCAAAGGATGCGGGGAGGCTCTCAAGGAGGGTGTCTTTAACACGAGAACGTGGTTGCCTTTAACAGGAGAACTTGGAAAGCGATAATAACCCGCTCACGACGTTTTAATTTTTTAGCTTTAATGTAGACAGTTGATCGTTGGGATACAATATGATGGTTCAGACTTATTCAAATCAGCTACAAAAATCCAGCAATTATTAGGCTTTTAGTACTGGTAATATTTTTATTGAGGTAGTGCCACTGCGCATTTAGCTAAAAATGAGTGAAATGGCTTAATCAATGACGATTACAGAATATGGCTATAGCAATAGCCCCATAAAAAATTAGGGCTAGTCTTTATAGCGCTGATACCTGACATATAAAATGGCAACAAGAAAATGGTTGCTTGATTGATTGATTGATGTTTTATGCCGTGATTCAGGGTATTTCACTTATATGATGGCGGTGTATTCCAACAAAAATTGACACTAGCACAGCCAAGATGTCAAGCGTTTCCATAATGTTGGAAAGTTAATTTTCCTCCAGTGCCAAGTACAGACAGCATTGCTGCTCTTCAAATAAACTGCCCTTAGCCAAAGGGCAACACAAAAATGGGGAGGGTAAGACGTCATTTAGAGCTTATTCTACATGAAGACGATTCAAGCGTCAGGTGATTTAACTGTGATAACATTCGTTCTCTATCCTTGTTAATATCAATGTACAAAATATTGCCAGAAGTGACATTCTATTAACTATGCGCTTCTGCTTTTATAACCAACAGTTTATTAATTAGATATATCGGAAACTGAGCCCTATGCAATGCAACTATATAAAATTCCAGCAATTCTTTATCTCAGAATCATTTTCTTTCGCAATGAGCTATAACTTTTATGTTTACCTGTAAACCTATTCTCGGTGGAGTGCCAGTTGACTCATTAGAATGTCGCCTTACTGCCATGTCAGTGTAATTTTATCAGAAGTTCGAGCTCGGCCCTGTCATAACAAACTTTGGTTGGGTGTTGGCAAAACTATAACCTGTACAGAAACCAAAATTGTCAAATAAAATACGGTTTGTGATGATGAGCCACTATGTAAAACCTACGCTAAGCACACTAAAAATAAAATAAATGGATAACAATAAAATATTTATTTATTCCACATTACTTTCTGTTTCCACTTGTGAACAATCGTGTACATGAACTAAAAACAATTAGTCACGAGTTAATTCCCTTTACTTTCTATAAGTGCAGCCGCTAGATGTCCCTTGCTGAAAACTTCTTGGGGCGAAAAGTTTGACGTTTCATATGAAAAATCTGCTATGAACATTTTATTTGTTTATTATATGTGACATGTCTGTATATATTTAAATGGCGATACAATATTTTACTTCAACTCAATTCATATAACCCAATATTGGTTTTACCATAGGAGCTATAAAGAGAAGGAGGCCCCCCCCACACCAAAGTGCCCTATGATCGATTCCGACGTAGCTGGAGACGAGAGATTAGCGTTGTAAGTGTGAAGCCTTAAATTGGCTTAATGAGCTCTTCAGGATATTCCCCGAAAACTCGGAATCATCAGCCTTATACCGTCCCTTTTGCTTTAATGTATATCTTCATTCACGGTGAAGGAGAGAAAAGTCAGTGACGTGTTCTACATGTAATACTAGAACCGTATTTCCACTTTTTTAAGAAAGATAATGGGCGATTTCAGGTGGCCTTTGGCACAGGGGCTCAGCCGGAAATCAAAAGTAAGGTGTCCACAATGGTCATTTTGTTTCACTTTTTAAGTAACTGGGCGTCCAAGTTTCAGTTCCCTATCTCCTGCATGTTAAAGTTTCTTAAAACAGGGTGTCCAAATGAGGCAATTGTTCAATTCAGGGTGTCCATTTGGATGCGTGGACACCCCTCTGCCTATACCCATTGCTTTAGCATATGGTGTAACAATGTATCAAAAAGTTCTATAAAGCAAATATTATTGAACACATCAAAACTGGAAGGCCTAAGCAAGTGCAGAGAGCAGCAGCTAGATGGTACTTGATGGTTACTGGTACAACATGCAGCCACTACTAAACCATGATGTTTTTTTTTCTTTACATGGTACACATCTAGGTCCTACATGATAGTTTCACCCCCAGTAATCCTTTGCAGTTTCAATTCTATTAAAATAAAAACTTGTTTTCTGGCAATAGGACAGACTTAGAGCAATCATATTAAAATCAGATAAAAAAAAATATTCCTGTCTTTTATTGTGTTGCTATCATGGTCTGACGCACATGTCCATGAAACGATGTTCCCGTAGGTCAGGTTAATGGGATTTTCTGAAAGGTCATCATCTTAGTGAATCAACATATCCGAGACAAGTCTTAAGTAATATCAATCTAATTAAAATCAAATCTCAAAAACGCTCCCTGTGTTTTGTTTGTCGCTAATATTGAGATCTAATGCAATCACTCCCCATGTAATGTCGATTTGTTTCTTAAATTGACCAATCACAGAGCTGCTTCTCATTTCTGGTTTGTAAAACCCGAATATTTCCGCCGACCTACCGAAGTTTCCCGACTGCGTATTTTTACATGACCAACGGATACTTGAACGCACAATCTACAAACACCATTTAAATATAAACTTAGAGTGGAAATCGTTTTTCCCCGTTTACATGCGACTTACAACATAAACACAGAAGATAATAGGACAACTTCTGCTTTATTTGGCTGCATTTTTATTGGACAATTGAAACTGCAACCTTTTGAGAACCCCAGTAAGCTTGACCTAATTGAACAGTATTAGTAGACTGATTGCCTTAGATCTCAATATAGCGACAAACAAAACACGGGGAGTGTTTTTGAGATCTGATTTTAATTAGATTGAAAAAGTACTTGGCTATTTTTCTGTATTTCTAATTCTATGGGTGAAGATAGTTCCCCTGTAGCTATGGCAGACCTACCTACATTGTGTATTTTGTAAACACATTTTATGCTCAATACACAAATACATCAAACATGTGAAATACTACACAAAAAGTAGATATTAAAATACTCAAATCTGATTAAATGAAAGCAAAGTAACAGGAATGAAATACATTACTAGAAATATAAAAAAAAAACAAGACAATTGTGGGACACACTACAAAGACACAGTCAAACAGATCATCTTTCTATTACCCCTTTATAGCTTGGAGAGCACGAGGCAACACCAAGGGCTTAGGCAGAGGGGTGTCCACCTGTCCAAATGAACACCCTGAATTGAGCAATTGCCTCACTTGGACACCCTGTTTTAAGAAACATCAACACCCAGTTACTTAAAAAGTGAAGCAAAATGACCATTTTGGACACCTTACTTTTGACTTCTGGATAAGCCCGGGGCAACACATTTAATAAATTTTAAATTTGAAAACTCACGGTCTTGGGTAAGATTCATGCCGCCAAATTCGATTGGTCCAATCCACTGTTTCTTCATGTCACCCTCAAAATAGACAAATATCGTTGGTAGGTTTTTATCCGGGTAGTTTGGTATACAAACACTAGAGACACTTTTTATAAACTTGGCCTGGGGAAATTTTCTTGCCAAGTTCCCGATATGTTGATTAATAAGCTTGCACAAAGGTATTCTGAAAAAAAAATAACATAAAAATACTTAGTAGAACTACATGTTTAAAGACAATTGAATATTTTTCACCTGGTGATTCTGATTTATTGGTGTATAATGCCAGTCTCGAATTGTAAAGAGAGAGTGAAATGTACATAAAACATGTAAAACAATAAAAGGAAAATTGTTTAAAAATCAGTATTCCTGGATTACCAATAATCAAGATCCGAAAAAAAATAAAAACAAGTCCAGGTTTCAGTACATTTGAATTTTCCACAATGTTGTTTTTAAAAATGCTGGATTGATTGGTTTGGCTTCTTGTTGGGGCAAATATAACAAGTGAGTGCCACAAAAAATGTAGATTCTGTTTGATCATTTCATACAAATAAATTGGTTTAGCGGTGACCTGAAATAAAATGCAGCATATTAATGCAACACATGTCATTTTGATCAAACCTCTCCTCTATGAGGAGGTGAGAATGTTAAACGACATTCGAGTTAACATTCTCACCTCCTGGTAGAGGAGAGGAGATGATCATGTAGGGCTTCCCTCGGTATGGATTATCATTATACAGATTATCAGAGAGAACTTACGAGTTTTTATAAACATGAAGAACTACCCAGACTCCTTCACCAGCTTTGTTTACTTCCTGGACGTAATCAGCCTTGCTGATTTCTAAGACATCCCCATACCGAGATTTCAACTGAGTCATTTTCATTTCTAATAAACGCTGTCGTCTGAAAAGAAAGAAGAATCACTTATTTTTGGTACTTGTGGATCATCAATAATTAATTTAAAGAAAAGTATTGCATGCTTGTTAAATGCTCATAGCACTAAAAGCCACTATATGTTTTTTCTGAAGCATCGTCATTTTTCTTGTCACACTTGGAATCCATCTGCTTCTTAGAGCCTACCTTCAGAAAACAATAAACATCATTCTTGCTTTAACTTCATTTTTATTTCCATAAACAGAAAACTTTCATTGGAGAACACTTGTCCCTGACACCCTCAAATAAACATAAAACAGCAGCTAATGTCGTGAATTTTCATTGCCAGTACTGAGAAAGGGCTTTGTAATTTGCATAAAAAAATGAAATAAACTATATTGGGTCAAGACCAGTATGCATCCCAACAACTTTGTTCTAAAGACAAAACAAAACTTTCAACGTGTGCGGTCTTTGTTCTTCCATACCTATATTCTTCAAACATGCGTTCATCCTCTTCATCAATATCATCTTCATTTTCATTTAATTCATCAAGAGACATATCAGTCAAGTCTTTACCTGTATAATGAAGAAAAATAATATTCCATTGTAATATATACCAGATATGCCTGACCACTGTTATGCCTAGAACAGGAATACAGGGTGGAAAATACGGGATTCTATTTTGATATGACAAAAGTACAACATTAGCCATGGGCTACTTATACCAACTACAACAGGGATAAACAAGGATATACATTGAACAATAAATAAATATTTTGAATAAATGAAGAGATATCAGGGTCCGAAATGTCCGGTATCGCATCGCAGTTTGCGATAGAAATACGGCTTCTTGCGATACATTCTAACTT
>JAQQZZ010153736.1:0-12432 GCA_030265115.1 Mopalia vespertina | reverse complement strand
CACAATGCATCCTGCTACTTGAGATACCGCTGTAGGGCAATTACAAGATTTGAAGCCTTCTAACTCAGTAGCTAGGTGTCACGCTATGTGGTTGTTGAAAACCTTTGTCAAAGTGTTGCGTTGGATGGCTGGAGAAAACCTTTGTCAAAATGTAGCGTTAGACGGCTGGTGGAAACCTTTGTCAAAGTGTCGCGTTAGATGGCTGGTAAAAACCTTTGTCAAGGTGTCGCGTTATATAGCTGATGCAAACCTTTGTCAAAGTGTCGCGTTAGATGTCGGGTGAAAAAACTTTGTCAAAGTGTCGCGTTAGATGGTTGGTAAAAACCTTTGTCAAGGTGTCGCGTTAGATGGCTGGTGAAAATCTCTATAAAAGCGTCGCGTTAGATGGCTGGTGAAAATTTCTATTAAAGCGTCGTGTTAGATGGCTGATGAAAACCTTTATCAAGGTGTCGTGTTGGGTGGCTGGTGAAAACATCAATCAAAGTGTCGCTTTAGATGGCTGATGAAAACCTTTATCAAGGTGTCGTGTTGGGTGGCTGGTGAAAACCTCAATCAAAGTGTCGCTTTAGATAGCTGGTAAAAACCTTTGTCAAGGTATCCTGTTATGTGGCAGGTGAATTTTTTTTTCAAAGTGTCGCGTTATATGGCTGGTGAAAACCTCTATCGAAGCGTTGCGTTAGATGGTTGGTGAAAACCTTTGTCAAAGTGTCGCGTTAGATGGCTGGTGAAAACATTTGTCAAAGTGACACGTTAGATGGCTGGTGAAAACATTTGTCAAAGTGACCCGTTGGATGGTTGTTGAAAACAATTGTCAAAGTGTCGCGTTAGATGGCTGTTGAAAACATTTGTCAAAGTGACACGTTGGGTGGTTGTTGAAAACAATTGTCAAAGTGTCGCGTTAGATGGCTGGTGAAAACAATTGTCAAAGTGTCGCGTTAGATGGCTGGTAAAAACATTTGTCAAAGTGACACGTTAGATGGCTGGTGAAAACATTTGTCAAAGTGTCGCGTTAGATGGTTGTTAAAAATATTTGTCAAAGTATCCCGTTGGGTGGTTGGTAAAAAGCTTATCAACGTGTCGCGCTAGACGGCTGGCGAAAACCTTTGACACGCTGCGGAGAAGAAAATTTACTGGATTATATATTTTACAAGATAACGTTCGCACTTTTGTGTCATTTTTGGTTTCTCTCTCATTTTAACCTCTTAAAATAGAAACGTAAGAGGTCTGTGTACGTGAAGTGTAAACTTCAACACACGTGTTAATAAAAAGTGTATCGTGTTAATAAATAGTTATTGTTAATAAGACATTCAACGAATCCTGGTCTAGTCATTATTAATTAGAAAAGATGTAAATGCAAACCCTTTCATCTCTACGATAACAGCCAGATAAATATCATTTGCCAAATAGGTATCCGTTCTAGTCGATAAACAACCCTTACGGAATGACAAATAAAAGATATTCAAATCTGGTTTCAGATTATTACTGGCATTATTAGGTAAGTTCTATCTTTCCTGTATTAGTCACGTAAAAGCTCTTTAATATTATATGCTGTTGTGTGAAATTACAATTCCAGGGTTTCTAAGTTTGTTTCTGATTTCCCATTTGATCTGATACAGCTGTCGGGCCCACGTCCAGGCTTTTGTTGTAGGACAACGTCACCGTGATTCTGATCAATGTGGGAAGCCTATGCAGAGAGCTTTGACACGGTAGTCAGCCAGCATCATTAACCTTTAAGGAGCGATTCACAAAGCCGGTGAATTAACGATGATAACAAATTGACAGGTAAGTCATTTATCAGCGTTCTTAAAATTAACATTTCGATCTGCTGGTGTCAAAATATTATATATGTGTGGCCTAGTTTAAACTACAAAGTAAAACGTTTATTTCACTTTAATTAAGAATTTTTACGGAACAATGTAAAGATTCTGTATGGTTGGACGGCACACCTATAATATTGAACATCGCCAGTTTACAATATTTTATATTGAATCTACATCAGGAATGCGTTTAAGACTGTCACTTTACATCTCAGCCTTTTGTGCGATACTTTCCTCATTTCAACTTTCTTCTTTTTGCAGTTTCTGTTTAGAGTTTCAAAAGTGATATTTAGCGGAATGAATAAAACTCGGGTTCAAGTATTTCGCGATGCTAATGCGAACAATACAGATAATTCGTCGGAGGCCTGGGATGAACAGGATAAAATCAGTACAATTAGCTGTGATTTTACACCTGTCGTCAACCGTTTAAAACCTAGCGCATGGAAGATGGGAAACCGAGTGGGACCTGCTTCGTTATTGAGTAAGACGCCACCTGACTTCACAACTCAAGCTTTTTATAAGGGAATCTATCCCGTCATATTCCCCTTGAAAATGATAGGCTTATATTGTCGTAAGCCTAAACCTGGATCTAAAATTTGTAAGAAAATGAATCCACGATTGCTTTATTCAGCATTCGCCATTCTGTTTACTCTTCTTATGGTTGTGAAATCAATGCTCATCTTTAAGTCGTCTGATACATTTGGAGAAATCCTATTCTTTAAGTTACAAACAGCAGTTTGGTATGTAGAATGTTTTATGAAAGCCTGTGCCACATGTAAGGCCTGGTATAATAAAGAAAGACTTGGGGAATTCTTCCAGCAGTGGAGGCATGTTTGTGGTGATGCCCCTCCAAGAAGTGGCGTTCGTAAGTTCGCCATTTTAGTCACAACAGTTGCTATCGGCTTTGTTTTGATGAATGTTTTTGGATGTGCTTATTTGTTCTTTAACGTCCATGGATTGGAGGAAATCATTAACACAGCTGCCGAACCGTTTCAAGTGAATGAGAATAACCAGGTAACGATGAAGTGTTTAGTGATCGCTATGTTAGCCATAGAATCAGCGGTGGCTATGTTCCCTGTTACCTTCCTAATTGTCCTACTGTACGCTCTCTATGGTCAGTTCCGAGAAGTGGCTGCTGTTGTCGCCAGGTCCGTTCATAGAGCAGAGGAATTCGGGGATAAAGTTGAAGAAATCCGTTCTTACCACCAGAAGCTCTGCAAACTTGTGGAAGTCCTCGACAGTTCTTACAATGTTGTTGTGGCCTGTGCATACTTGGCCAACATTCCTAATTTATGTATAGTGCTGTACAGTATTCTGTATTTCCGAGAACACGTATCAATGCTGATCATGAACATCTTCTGGTTCACATTCATTCTCACCCATTTGAGTGTTGTCTCCATATTTGGTGCATGGCTTAATTCAGCGGTAAGTTTGATAAAATTGTTTCAAGAAATGAAAGTGACTTAGTCGCTTGAACATAGGTTGATTGAAAACAAATTTCAATTTAAAGAAATTTAGAAGTATAATCAACAGTTTCGTTTAAATAAAAAGACATATAATCACTGGATACTAGTTTGTTCTGAGTGTAATAACGAAGTATTTTCAAACTTGAAATGACAGGAGTGTTAACTGCGACTTACACGACACGGAGATTTGACACACCCTCATTTAAATATTTGGGCAGAACTTAAGTTTCATTTATTTTTTTATTTTAAACTTCCAATTAACATACAATGCTTGGAGAGGAATTCACGAAAGCTTTTTACGACGTTTCCTCTCGGTTTTCCGCTATAAAGCAAGGATCAGTGTGAAATATACAATCCGTCGTCAAATAATTACGTTAATAGACCTTAAACCTAATCAAGCTGAAAAACATCAGCTGTTAGTTATTCTTTGTTTGATCTAGTTATTCTTTAGTTTATATATAACTTTATTTAACGAGGGTGGATACAATATATAACTGTTCTTCTCTGAGGCACTCGGATTTCAATCTCTACTTGTCCTTTCTGTTACTCTTAACTTTTTAATATGCATTTATGTATTATATCGAACTTATTATCATTTCGTTTTTTTAAACATATTTTGGTAGACATCTTGATCCAAATAACAATAGCAGTTCAACTTAAAGAAAACCCCTTATATAAACAGGCCTACTCCTGAGGGGCAAAATCCCTGCATGGAGTGTTCCAGTCCCTCCTGGGACTGATTTACCCCACAACAGCGCATATTTTTTTTAGAATTTATGACACATTACACGCATTATATTTTTTCTTTATTTCAAAAAACTAAAAAATAAAGAAAAAACAATAAAAAACAACAACAACAAAAACAATAACAAGTAAAATAAAATGAACATCTCCTTGTTGCCATAACAAATCCGCTACGTACGGCCTGTGCTATCTTACATCTGCTGTCTGCTGACGATAGGTCTTCTACCGTGAAATTATTTACACCCAGTTGTTGAACTTTCCGGTGTAATGTTATTCTCTGATTAGTAAATTTTTGGCAAAATAATAAAACGCGTGTGACGTCTTCATCCACGTGACAATTATGGAGGAGACCTGAATGATGTAAATTTATTTTGCAGAGGCGCGAGTTCAATGGAAAATCACCGGAAAGGAGTCTAAAAAATAAAACATCCGTTTTCCGATTGCACAACTGGATGAAACCAATGTGAACTGAAGGTTGCAACCCACGGTAAAATCGACCGTCAACTGCTCTGTTCCAATTTTCTTGCCACATTGACCAAAAATAATCTTTACATGGAGCCAATTTCTAATTTTGATTTAACTTAACAGGGATAGTTACATCCGTTGACATGCCTTCTTTTGCCAACCGGTCTGTTTCTTCGTTGCCAGGGACACCAACTCGAGCCGGCAGCCAAGCGAGACACAATTCGATACCTTCCGAAAATAGATTGGTAATCAGCAACAGAATTTCATGTACAATACCAGTTGACCGCTGCCGTATATAATTTTTAACAGACGTCAAGGCACTCAGATAATCTGACAAAATAACTGCTCGCATTGGACGGAAATCAGTCAAAAACTGTAAATAAAGAAGAAAAGATATCAGTTCACAGAAATAAACCGACAAATTATGATAATCTGTACTTACTTTTAATACGAAGCCGAATGCTTCATTTATCACATAACTCGAGATGAGCCCACCACTGGCAAAAGTTTTGCATCGATACACATAAAGCAACCCGATTCTCGCATCAAAGCAGTAAAACAAAGAAAAAGATTTAGGAATAAAACGATCATCTTTTCGCAGACAATCTCCACTTCCAATAGATATATACCTGAAGAACTAAAAGAAAGCTAAAAAAAGGTTTTAATTTTGTTCTGCTTACTTAACTTGCCATATAATCAAGGATGGGCGTTTTACCTCACACGGGCGTCTTGCCCTGCTTTACCCTACGTTTGGAGGGCTTTCAGGGGAAAACAAGTAAACATTCAAACAATGTAAAAGCAGTTTTATTAACAACCTGACGGTAAATAATTTGACTATAACTTTATCTTTTTGTTTTCTTTCCCTAAGAATAATTGAGAAAAAAAAAATCCTATTATTGTACGTTGTTCTGGACATTTTGATTTACGTTCATCCGTTTCATCAAACATAAAATTAATTCAAGAAATGGTGTTATATGTGGTACTTTCCTACACAACCTTTCTGTCCCACAGGCCCACTCCCCTCTTTCAGACATCCACAGTGTCAGGTCGGACGCTCTGTCACAGCAGAACCAATTTGAGGTCAGTCTTAACTGAACTATTTTCAAATATGTGACTACTGTAGCTTTGCTCTTTATGAAAATATAAAGCACAAATAAATTTAATTATTTCGACAAACTTGTCACTTCTCGGAAAGCCCATTATAAGTCAACGAGCCAGAATCCATCAATTACAGTAAGGGGCAAGTTAAAATGATGTTTCTGATACTGTCGAGTTTCAAAAACATGTCGGTCCGTGTCCCTTTTCAAAAATCACCTTCCATCTTTTGATTTTAGAAGCTAAACAAATTAAAAGTTTGGCACCGCTTAATATAACTTATAAATCCTGAATCAAACAAAACGGACAAAGAAAAATTTGACATAGTTAGCATATGCGACTTAAGTTAAAAGGTTTGTCATCTTGTCAAGAATCTCATCTTGACTGTATATTTCTAGTATATGTTTCGTTCTTTAATTATAGGTATTGCTGAAAAAAAATCGGAAAACTGAAAGCAAGTTTTAACAGTGCTTGCCTTGCGTATAGCGAGCGCAAATGTTTTGACATTTTATGTCAAATCTCTTGAAGTCACGCGGCTTCACGATAGTTTTTGTTCTCACCGAAGAATACGACTGAATGCAAGATTCAGTGACATTTTGGAGCTGTTTTTGTTTTGGTAATTACGACTTTCGTTATAGTAATACACGGACCTAATTTTATAACTCACTTGAGACTCGAAAAGTGTTAACGATGGTACTTCCGTAATGGGCTGTTTCTCTTTCGGTAACTTCGGCAGTCAGGTAATTCCCTAAACCAGATTCGAAAAAGGAAACATTTGTTTTAAGTTGGAAGCGGCCATTTAATAAAAACATCTTCAGCTTTTCGTATGCTTAAATACTCCATCAGACAGATGGCGTTCTGGACAAGACGTTAAGCTTATTAGGTTAATTGCGAGTAAACGGTGTACATCTATTCTGCTTACATCTTTCCCAATTTTTTTATCGGAATTTAGACATAAGAAACGGTTGTTGAGCTTTTCTACTGTAGAACCGTTAAAACCAAAAAACTGGAAGAAGAAATGTAAAAAAAGGGCACTATAACTAAATGACGGCGGCTCAGGGTAATAGTTTGCAGGACGGTCAAATAAGTCAGTACACCCTCGTCTATAACGGTTTATTATCAAATTCGGCGATTGTAAATCAGATATGTTTTGAACTACGTTATCAATCCATAATAGATTTAATCAATATGTTTTTTTTTTTAATTTTGTACACAAACTTTAAAGTGGAGATGGCCGTGTTTGTTTTTATATTACTTGTGAACTATTGTGACATGCGAAATAACACGGGGTGTATGGGTTTTTATCCCCCTGCAAATTGACCAATCAGAACACAACGAATTTGGTTGACAGATAATAAGGATCCATATCATACTGAAGCTGGTCATGTGCGGTTTACAGAGAAAATAATTATCCTATTATACATTAGAGATATGCACAACAAGTAGGCCTTTAAATTGAAATCTTGACAGCTGATTTATCAATTAAATATTAATATGGGTATCCCCTGTTTGTGATGTTAACTTCAAATGTCTTGTTTTATTAAAACCTTCTATAGTTCTTGTCATGCTTTGTTATCCTCAGATGAATCTGTTTTTGAGCAAACTAAACGGAGGATGTATCGGCATCACAGCCATGGGAATGTTTACAATTAACAGACCCACTATTCTCACAGTAAGTTTACAACAAACAGATGCCACTGTTCTCGCAGTTAGTTTACAACAAACAGACCCACTATTTTCACGGTGAGTTTACAACAAGAGATTCACTATTCTCAAGGTGAGTTACAACAAACGGATCCACCAATCTCAATGTGAGTTTACAACAAACTGTCTCACTATTCTCACGTAAATTTACAACAAACTTAAAAACAATCCGATCCACTATACTCACGGTTAGTTTACAACATTAAGACCACTATCCTCACGCAACTGTGAAGCAAACATACCCTATATTCTCAAAGTAAGTTTACAACAAACTGACCCACTATATTCACTGTCTTTTTTCAACAAACTGACCCTCTATTCTCAGGATAAGTTTACAACAAACATATGCCACTGTTCTCCCTGCAAGCTTACAACAAACTGTCCACCATTCTCACATTAAGTTTGTTACAAAAAGACCCCCTATTCTCAATGTAAGTTTACAACACCCGGCCCCACTCTTTTCACCGTAAGTTTGTAATAAACAGACCCACTATTCTGAAGGAAAGTTTACAACAAACAGACCCACTACTCTCACGGTAAGTTTACAACGAATATATCCACTCTTCTCATGGTAAGTTTAAAAATACACAATCATTATTCTCTCTGTAAGTTAACAAATAATAGACCCACTATTCTCACGATAAGTTTACAAAAAACAGACCCACTTTTCTGATTTAAAGTTTACATCAAACAGACCCAATCTTCTCATGGTAAGTTTACAACAAACATACCCACTATTCTAATGGTAAGTTAGCAACAATCAAACCCACTATTCTGAATGTAAATTTACAACAAACCGACTCACTTCTCTGAAGGTAAATTTACAACAAACAGACCCGCTTTTCTGAAGGTACGTTTACAACAAACAGAACCACTATTCTCAGTGCAAGTTTACAACAAACAGACCCACTATTCTAAATGTAAACTTTACGGTAAGTCAACAAATATTAAACTCCCTATTCTCACGGTAAGTTAACAAATAGCAGACTCACTATTCTCAGGATTAGTTAACAAATAACAGAGCAACTATTCTGCAAGTGAGTATAAAAAACACAGTAATCTCACAACAACCAAACCAGCCACTATTCTCACGCCCAGTGCACAATAAACAGAGCCACTATTCTCACGCCCAGTGCACAATAAACATAGCCACTATTCTTACTGTCAGTTCAAAATAAACAGAGCCACTATTCTCACGGTCAGTTCACAATACACAGAGCCACTATTCTCCCTTTCAGTGCACAATTAACAGAGCCACTATTCTCACGGTCAGTTCACAATAAACAAAGCCACTATTCTCACGGTTAGAGCACAATAAACAGATCGACTATTCTCAAGGTCATTTCACAATAAACAGAGCCACTATTGTCATTGTCAGTTCACAATAAACAGGGCCACTATTCTCACGGTCAGTGCACAAAAAAAACAGAGCGACAATTCTCAAGGTCAGTTCACAATAAACATAGTCACTATTCTCACGGTCAGTTCACAATAAACAGAGCCGCTATTCTCAAGGTCATTTCACAATAAACAGAGCCACTATTCTCACGGTCAGTTCACAATAAACAGAGGCACTATTCTCACGGTCAGTTCACAATCAACAGAGCCACTTTTCTCACGGTCAGTTCACAATAAACAGAGCCACTATTCTCCCGTTCAGTGCACAATTAACAGAGCCACTATTCTCACGGTCAGTGCACAATAAACAGAGCCACTATTTTCACGGTCAGTTCACAAAAAAACAGAGCAACAATTCTCAAGGTCGGTTCACAATAAACATAGTCACTATTCTCACGGTCAGTTCACAATAAACAGAGCCATTATTGTCATTGTCAGTTCACAATAAACATAGCCACTATTCTCACGGTCAGTGCACAATAAACAGAGCTACTACCCTCAGGATCAGTTCACAACACAGAGCCACTATTCTTACGGTCAGTTCACAAAACACAGAGCCACCATTCTCACGGTCAGTTCACAATAAACAGAGCAACTATTCTCACTGTCAGATCACAATAAACAGAGCCACTTTTCTCCCGGTCAGTGCACAATAAACAGAGCCACAAATTCTCACGGTCAGTTCACAATAAACACAGCCACTACCCTCAGGATCAGCTCACAATAAACATATCCAATTTTCTTCCAGCTATCGTTCATAATATAAAACAAACCATTCTTACGATAATAAATTCACTCTTTAAAACACTATTTCCAATTCGCTTCTATATAGTACCTTTTTATGTTTTCAAAGAAACTGTTAGTGTGCAAATATTGCCTTTAACTGTTACATTTAATGTCCTTATGTTACCCTTTGCTATGTAGCTAGTTTGAGCTACTTCTTCAACAGAATGTAGGCTATATTGACCCTTGATATATTCAGTGCTGATCTGACAGTGTGTATAATATCCAATGAATCAGGAAAATCTGCAATATGAATATACATATAGGCCTTTTGTCAATATAATTATTATTACTGAACATCTCTTTCTCATTTATATTGCAGCAGATGGCGTGTTTCCCATTCTAATGTTATATTCATTTCTCTCAGGAAAATAAATCGATTAACAGAAGATAAAAACAGGCGAGAAGATAGTTTACAATCATCTTTAGTACGCTACTGAAGATTCTAACCTAGGTGTATCTCAATAATACATTCCTTTGAAGTGTGATAACAGCGCACTTCATCAAAGTTTATTCGCTTAAACCTGCAGCTACAGCAAACATACTATGAGTACTGAATAAACCTTACAATCTCTAAAATCGTTCTTGAGATGTTTATTGGGCGATTAAAGAACAAACCTACCACTGCTGTACACTCCATGGTGTATAATAAGCGGTTTAATATTTCTCCCATTTAAACGAAGTTGCGTCCTTGCAAAAGTCTGTTATTAGAAATGATAGTTGATCTCTGGTAGTCTGTTAGCCAATGATGTATGTTTTAACATCGTATTGGACTTGTGTATTTAATTCTAGGAGGCTTTTGACAAAATAGTGGTAAGGTTTGAATATCCACACCAAGGCTGTTCAATCTGACACACTAGCCAGTATAGGGCCTACCAGTGTGCTCCCCCTGACACCCTCCACCAGCCCTTTCCTTGAAATTTTGGGGCGGGGTTGGTGGATCAGCTGTTTGCTCTCCTTGATATGGTGGGGCGGGGCTGGTGGATCAGCTGTTTACTCTCCTTGATATGCAAACAGTGGATCCATCGTGAAACACTTGAATGGCCGCTTTATACCATTCATTTAATTCAATATGCAATTGTTTTTATGTATATAACTCTCTTTAGTTCTTCAGTATTACAAGTGGGCCTATACTCCCTTTATCCTGGCAACATGAGCAAGAATTACATAGACTGTTCTGGGCGTTTTGGCACCACACCCTTCCCAGCTTTTAACATGATGTAATCAATTTTAAGTCATTAAGAACGTTGATTCTTAAGCCGTGTAGGCTGAATGGAACTTATCCTGGTTTCCTTTACATCAGTTTCCTTTACAACATTTACACAGCGCATGTATATTGATTTATCAAATAAAACTATTTTTAATAGCGCGAGCACGCAATGTGGTTACAATGCACTTTTCTCTATCTCCACTCCTGATCAATGGGCATTTAGAATAGCTTAAACTGTTTCTCATGTTTGTTCAAAATTATATGAAATGTCAATAAAAAGCACTGATCTATTCTGGTAAATGTTCAAAATAATGCATATAAGAATCTATTCTTGAAAACAGAGCAGTATAAAGTGGGCCTTTCTTTAGTGCAATCACTTGTGAGCGACGATTCAACACCTTCTTTGGCACTGGATTATTTTGAACTGGTTCTAATTCAGTAATGACGACAAGAGAAAAGCACTGAGCTCCTGTCGGTTGTGGGTTTCTTGTCTATTAGAGACACTGAATAATTAAATCACATCCGAATAATGACTAAATAGAAGTCCAAATATTGTTGTGTCAATATGCCACTATATCGTACATTCGAAGTAGACATTATTAGAAATATATAGGTGACAGATATAGGTGACAAGAAAGTCTGCTTTCTTGTATTGTCGTTATATTCAATAAGCTATCATGCCTATTTGATTGGGTTTTTTGTTTCCGTCTTTTCAGGTGAGTGGGCTCCTGCTGACCTACTTCGCACTGTTAGTTCAATTTAAAAACACTACAGCAACGACGTGTGTTTGTTATCAATCGTCCATTGTCAACGAATCGTACGGTAATCCATGAGATACAGGATATGACATTTTCCGCACGGAGGCTACATGGTAATTTGGAATTTTGGGGCTTCCTTTTCGAACATCACAGAAATCCACTCCAGTTAAAAGAATGTAAAAGATGAGGGATGAAGGATTATATCTTTATGGAAAAAACACGCAACATTCGCTTGTTATCATGCAGTGTTCACGAACAAAAGTTATAATAAGTGTAAATAGACATTATATTAAATGTGACATTTGGCTCATGACTTTCATGGGACTCAACAGTTTAATGATATTGATAAAAACAGATACATTTCTTTTTCTTGAACAATCCACACATGTGAAGGAAAGTGAAAACAGGACACGTGACTGTTTGTCTCATTATCAGATAATGCCAAAGGGATTATGTACCCACGCTATTATGCTTAATAGAAGATGTGAATATTACAGCTTTCAGTCTATTGAGTTCTGGCTTTAGGTCTTCCTGGACCCTCACTTTTGGCCCTAACGCAATCGCTTCAGTTATTAGAACATGTAGGCCTACATAATGAAAGCTGAGAGATTTAAAAAGCAATTTTAATCTTGGCATTCAATTAGATGTGTCATCAACTAAATTTGTATACAATCTGGTTTTGTATTTGTTTTTTTCTTTGTTTTTGTCTTATTTTCTAATTTATTAATTAGATGTTTTTCCCAATGGAAGTCATGCACATAAACTTGATGAAAGGCGATTCGTATTACTGAGTTCGCTATATATACATTGGCTAGAGCAAATAGGTACAGAACTGACAATTTCCAGAAAAAGCCATTTACAGAAAAACTGGTTATGTGCCCTTAGTTTCTGACCCAGAGATTAGTGCTAGTGTGGCTAAACTTAGAGCAGAGTTTGCACAGGTTGCCAACACTAAGAACCACCCTAATCTCACCATGTCTGAAAGACAGTCT
>JAQQZZ010153725.1:0-12432 GCA_030265115.1 Mopalia vespertina | reverse complement strand
TATGATGTATCAGCTCATGTAAAAAGATTTTTACTTCTCTTGTGCTTGTAAGCTATCTCAACTCTCAAGTGCCCCCAAATTGCATCTTTTGAATTTCATTTCTCAAAAAATTCTAAATAACGGAAGGGGGACACCCCCCTCCCGGCTCCGGAGCAAGCGCCGTCGACGAGCGCCTGCGGCCCTCATTTCTGTTTCCCCCATGCCCCTCTCAATTCCTGGCTAGGGGTCTGCAGGCCTGGGTAGATGTGTTATGAACACCTGTAAAATGACAAGTGAATGGTCTCTAACAAAAGCTACCTTCTCCCTTCCCCCTCCCACCCCAAAAAAAAATCCTGATTTAATCGACTAATAAATAATATGAGAACAGTATTTTATATATCTGCTTTCTTGTTACTGTTGTAGTTCACATATTACTTACCTGTTTGTTTACCATTATCTTTTTATACACACTTGAATATACAATTCACCAGAAATTTTCCTGTCAATGGCGTTTATAAATAAGCTAAGAACAACCAAAGATGAAGTCCTATCGCAGGTCTGTGTTGAAATCTTTACCAGCATAATTTTAAAATCTGTCCTCTAAAATTTTGTGAGGTAAGTTGCCACTGGTTTGCTGATTTTTCTAAAAACATCAATGTTTATTTATGAAAAATAAAGCAAAACTGCTTTATGATACAAACTTCATTGATGATTGGATTGACAAAATTATGCAAATTTAGATGAACCTTGCAAGCAAACAATTTGGGAAACCTATAAATCGGTCCTCCTATAATAAGTTTGCATAGCCATTGGAAGCAGGGATTTAGCCAGAAATCGAAAGTATGGTGTCCAAAATGGCCATTTTGTTCACTTTTTAAGTAAGGCCTAAAAAAAAAAATGTCTGTTTCCTCTAACCCGACCCACCCTAAGAAAATAGCTCAGTCCAAAATTTTTACTGGCTTTTGAAAAAAAAAACTTTCAATTTTTTTTCAAAACACCTCACCAAATTGGCATATTTTGATAACAAAATCGTTTTTTAAATGATTGTCGGTCACTCAAGCATCTGTATGAGCTGCTGGAGGCCATTGCCACATTCAAGCCCTCGGTAACCGGACCTGTGAATACGCCAAATAGAGTTGCAAAATGACTCATGTGGAATGGATTTTAATTTTATAATAATAATTTATCATAAATATTTAAATATAATAAATTAAATCATTTTATTTAATATCTACTATGTTGTACATCTTCAAAAAAAAAAAAAATTGAGAGAAAAAAATCGTGCCTGCCTGGCCTAACTAGGTGTCCCCTGCATGTTGAAGTTTTTAAAACAGGGTGTCCAAATGAGGTAATTGTTCACTTCAGGTTGTCCAAAGAACAAGTGGGCTCCCCTCTGCCTATAAAGCCCTTGATGGGAAGACCCCATTCAGTCTGTTCTCCCCAACAGCAGTCGTGCATTTCTCCTGTCAATGGCTTTTATAATAAATAAACAGTCTAAGAAGAACCAAAGATGAAACCCTGTTGAAAAGTTTCTCTAGATTATGATAGGATTCACCTGTTTTTACTTGATTTATATCTTTGTACCAGAGTGAATTAATCTTAGGAAAACTGTGTGTGCTAAACCCGTTTAGATATTTGCTCCTTTGTGCAGTGTAACTGTTAAATAGTGTGCTGGTGCGTGGGTGGTTTTGGTCGGCTGCCAGCTCCCCCCTGCATCACCATTGTTTTCTCTAGCTGGACAATTGATCAATATTTAGAGTGTGGATGTAAATGTCAGAGATATTAGCCTGGCAGTACAAGTAGTTCAATCACCTATCCAGGCTACCGGTCCTTCGCGTCTTATAGTCCAGGTTTGTTTGCATTCTTTCCATTGCTAGGATAACCACCCCTCTGACCAATTACAACTACAGGAAAAACAGGACAACATACAATGTAGGGTTTGAGCAAAATCCTGCATCGCCAGGTGAAAGTCTTTGAAGAATGGATTGCCGAGAGTTGATATGGAAAGGTGTTGTGAAAAAAATGTGTTGGACAGTTTTAGGATTATTTTTAAGGATGGTGTTTTCTCTTGGAAAATAATGTTCATTGCTCCAGGCCACCTATACTCGGTCTTGTAAATCAAACCTCGGTGTCTTGTTGCTCAGGCCTCTGTGTCTTATTGCTTTAGCTTCAGTGTCTTGTTGCTCTACATGTAGCTTCAGTGTCTTGTTGCTCAAGCCTCAGTGTCTTGTTGCTCAAGCCTCAGTATCTTGTTGCTCAAGCCTCAGTATCTTGTTGCTCAAACCTCTGTCTTGTTGCTCAAACCTCAGTATATTGTTGCTCAAGCAGTGTCTTGTTGCTCACACTTCAGTGTCTTGTTGCTCACACCTCAGTGTCTTGTTGCTCAAGCCTCGCGTGTCTTGTTGCTCAAACCTCAGTGTTTTGTTGCTTCAGTATCAGTGTCTCAAGTCCTGAAAATCAAGACGAATAGGACAAATTTGGCATAATGTACAGTAAATGAGTGTGGCTACGGACTACTCAAAAGCTAGCACTTACCTCTGTTGGGCACTTAACGCATCAGACTTTTCTTGATATACCTGTGTTTACTGAAGTTACCTGAAATCTCATTAACCTAGCTTACCTGGGCATAGAGTTAATTTACTCAGCAAACTTTCCCTTAAGTCTCCTAATAAATTGATTTAATTGAATTTAACACATGTACAGTAACTCAGTAAATGCTAGAGGTAGATGTCTGAATAACTCATTAGTCTCATTTCAGTGTTGTTAACTGGTTCGTCAAAGGGAAGCCTCTAATATGGTGATGTTGTTGAATGCTTGAACACGCCTAATCTTTAATCTTTTCTGGCATAACTTTTAAATCGGTCCTCTAAAATTTTGTTGGATAACATGTTTGCAGTTCCTAGTTTTGCTTTGCTGACTTTTTAGAAACAAAATTGCTTGTTGATACAAATTTCATTTATGATTGGATTGACAAAATTTGTCAAAATCCGTAGCAAAATGCAAATTTATACAAACACTGCAAACAATTTCGGAAACTTTTTAAACGGTCCTCTTAAAATAAGTCCGCATAACCATGGGGAGACCCTGTTTGGTGTATTCTCCCCAACAGCACAGGCCTGATGGGGAGACCCTGTTTGGTCCATTCTCCCCAACAGCACAGGCCTGATGGGGAGACCCTGTTTGGTCCGTTCTCCCCAACAGCACAGGCCTGGCTAATGAAGGTACAGTATCAATCTGTTGAGTGAACATGTAGATACAATGATCAGCAATGCCAGATCTAAAACTAATAAAAAATGTTGAATTTTAATTGTGGATAAAATTGTTGTTAGGGTATTTATTGTAAACAAACATGATTTACCTCTGACAGTTCTTTCCACAAACTTCTCCTTTCTACATGTGTTTACTTTCTCTTTAAGTGGAGTATTTCTGATAATACAACTCTGGTGTGTTGGTAATTAGAGTAGCTATTGACTAGGTTTTCAACTAGACCACAACCATAGCATTAGCCAGAAATCAAGAAGAGGGCGTCAAAAATCACCATTTTTACATAAATGAGGGTGTCTCATTCAAAATTTTCCCTATCTTTCCTATGTTAAATTTGATTGACACAGGGTGTCTCAAAGACACTAACTCACTGAGACACCCCTCTGTCTTAACACTTTAAGATTTAGATGCAAGATTGGCTTTTCATTCACCTTCTCGTGTAAGCTTTCTTGCCCTGGTACCAAGGGCTTAGGCAGAGGGGTGTCCACCCGTCCAATTGGACACCCTGAAGTGAACAATTGCCTCATTTGGACATAAGAAACTTTAACTTTCAGGGGAAACTGTTGGACACCCTGTTACTTAAAAAATTAATCAAAATGGCTATTTTGGAGACTATACTTTTGATTTCTGGCTAAGCCCCTGCCTGGGACAGAACACATATTCTCTCTCTCTCACCTCAGAGGAGTTGTATTTAGGCAGTCTGTTGTGGTCTCTATGTTTTGTATCTGCTGGTAGACCTGTCAACGTTTCGTAGTCACTATTTTCTTTCACCCATAAAATAGTTCCCTGTATTTAAGTGAAAGAAGTCCCTTGTCAAACAAACAATGATGGTCATCCACTTGATGCACTACTAGATTATTGGTAAAAATTGCAATGCCGTTTCCCTTTCCATGCCACTTTTTACAAATACCATTTTTTTCATGCACAAGTTTGTCCAAATGGATCACAAAGTGTATGTAATCCTATCATTATGCAGTTGCTGGTGTGTATTTTAAGTATGTATTAGGAGACAAAGAATCAATTAGCAAGCACAGGGCAGTTGGATTAACCGGAGCTTCTTGGGAATATAATGTGAAATATGAATATCTTGAAAAATCTCATGATATGATACGAATCTTGATATTCAATCATGATTTGATGCTACCTCAATACACTGATTGTCAACTGCATTTAATACTTGAGGACACTTTTCGTATAAGCAGAGGATGCCCCATCTTGCTGCCTTAATACAGTGAAATGATAAATGATATTTATTCTTACAGTTGTGCATAGTAAGTGAAATGGAGAAAAAAAAAACCAATCTAAAATTGAAAATGTTTGTAGCTAATTAACAATAGTTATGAAGTGCGAATGAAATGTCAGAAATGTGTTTGAAAATTGTTTAAAAATAAAAACAGTAAATATATTTTTAAAAAAATTAAAAATGAAAAAAATATAGTGTTTCACATCATGTTTTGAAGGGAATATCTCTCAAGAAAAACACCATGTCAAAAATCAAATATATCTTTTTGTAATTATAATAATTAACTTTTTTAAAGTTTTAAAATAAAATCACGTAAGCCTATAGTATATGTATTGTCAAAAAAATTCTGAAAGTCAACTGATTTTGTTTGGTAATATGCAACGTGAATGATGCGTTTCTATTTAGTTTAGTCATGTGACAACCGTTTTCCAACAGAAAAATATTAAATATTCATCACAAATTGTAATTTTGGTGTGCAAACGTCACAAATAAACCATATTGAAACAAATGAGTTGAAACATTTCATTGTCAAAAACAGTGGCAATGCAGAATTCCGCCGCAAATTAAGAAAGCTGTTGCACTATAGTCACCATTACTCTGAAAAGTCTTTAATTAAATGTAGAGTTACCTCCCTTTTCATACATATCGTAATTCAAAGGCGACTATACAATACGCGTATCCTGGGCAACTGTATAGATACATGTATATGTGTGAATCCCTATTCACTATATTCACTGTTTTTTCTGTTTATCTTAGGTCACACCAAAAAGTCCAGGCCTGAATCCAAATGCTTCAGTGTTCCTGAGTAAAACCCCGCCCGGCAACCATGACCAGTGGGAGGAGGAGTCTTCTCACAGCACAGAATCTACTGAGGGTAAGTTATCTCCCTTAGTGAACAGTCCATAGCAACAGAATTAGTGGAGGGGTTGAGCATCCACTTAGGTCTTGATAATTTTCTTGTGCTCAAAATAGACAGCCTACAACCATGGGTTAGTGTGCGCACTTACTAATCCAACCTCGATGAACCGTTCACAGGATTAAGGCCGTCTGTCCACCATCAGGTATATGAGCGAGTCACATGGTGTGGCTCTGGCAATCGCTGGGGTGGTTTTTATGAGGTTTCCTCCTGGTTTTCCAACATAATTAGGCAAGGAACAGTGTGAAGTGGACAATTGTCATCATGTAAGTTAAATACCCTTGAATGCGACATTAGACATCAAACAAACAAACAAACCAATTACCTTTATTTTTATCATTCAGCATACCAGTTGGTAAATGGTGATGTGGCCAAATCAGAGGTGGGTGTGGTCTACCCTCCGACCCCAGAGTCGCCCGCCTCCTCAAGCACGGAATACCCCACAGCCGGGGAGAACGCTGCTCCTAACCAAGTCGTCTTCACCCCTGTCGAGAGCAATGGAAACAGTGGTAAGACCATTGCTTTAACAGATCATAGTGTTCTCAAGCTTCCTGTTGCCCAGGCGCTCTCTGAGCAAAGGGGCAACATGAAGCTGATCTCTTTCTGATGTCTTTGTATTAGGTCTGCCCTCTGGCAAGGGCAGTTTGTTTGAAGAGTAACAATGCTGTCTTTACTTAGCACTGGAACATTATGGAAATGCTTCACATCTTGGTTGTGCTAGTGTCAATTATTATTGGAATACACCACCGACATTTAAGTGAAACACCCTTAAGCACGCCGTTAAACTGGAATCAATCCTGTATTAGTTCCTGTATTTGGTCCTTATCTTCATTTGTTGCCAGTGGTGTCAATGGTGCGTTCCCTCGCCCATTGGGCTGTTTGTTTTGAGTGTAGCAATGGTGTCTTTTCCAAATTCTAAATTCTCAAAACATTTGACATTTTGTTGTTGTGCTGGTGTCAACTAGTGTTTGAACACAACGGTTACTCAACATTTTGGAGCTGTTGTAGAATTGGGGCGTCCTTTTACAAAGCAATACAGCTAAGGCTAAAACTAACCCTAAACTTGTCACTAAGACCCCATACCTAACCCTAATTACAAAACCTTGCTCTAACCTTAACCCGGCCACAATTTATCTAACCTTTGTGGAAAACATTAGAAGACCACTGCTTGGTTATGAGAAATGTACTGGTGTATAAACACAGACTCATACAATGCTTCATCAAGTCTAATGGTAACTGTTCAGAATGAGCCAGCCTTTGTATTGATCCGTTCTCTCTGCTCCACATCTGTCCTCGGCTCAGACTCAACCAAACTACTGAATGATTGAGTTAAAAGCTGACCTCCTTAGCCAATCAGAAATCGGGCGAGTGGGAGGCAGATCTATTTTAAGCCAGCATTGACAACGTTCCTGTATTATTTCCCCTAGAACTTCATTAGCCCTTTTTGCAAGTGTTCATTCCCTGTTTAAATAATTGGAACTCATTTTATCAATTTCGTATTTTTGCTGGCACCAATTTTTTTACTTTTTTTTGTTTTTTGCATTTCCTTATTTTCTGTGAGAACTGACTGCTGATTAGGATGCACAAACAAAACAAAAAGTCAAAATCATCAATGTTCAGATATTTTTTGTCAGAAAGTCCTCAAACCCCATTAATGTTTTAAATCTGTAAAAAAAAAACTAAATTATGACAGAAATGAACATCTGTATTAGGATCTCTCCAAAGATTTTGATAACATTGTTGATGAATGAAAATCCCAGTTTTCCAACAAACATCTTTGTCTTCGGGATGTGGGAGAGTGCTTGTTCATCCTCTTGTCTACTTAGCATTTGAGGAAGATTAATTTTCCAGCTTTATTAAAACATTTCACATTTTATGGTTGTTCTGGTGTCAATTATTGTAGAAATACACCGCCTCTGTATCCATGAAATACATGTACCTTTGAGTATGGCATAAAACATTAATCAATCAAACACTTTGACATATTTTTAGTCCGGTTAGATTTCTGGGTCATTATGAAATGTTTTCAGTATGTCTTTAGACTCAGGGCGCTTTTTTTTTTAGTTATGCTGTACTTGCTTAGCATCAGAGGCTTTGCCAGAAATCAAAAGTATGGTGTCCAAAATGGTCATTTTTCTTCAATTTTTTAGTTACTGGGTGTCCAATTGTTACAGTTTCCCTTTCTCCTGCATGTTAAAGCTTCATAAAACCGTGTACCGTGTACAAATGAGGCAATTGATCAATTCAGGGTGTTGTCCAAAGGACTGATGGACACCCCTCTGCGTAAGCCCTTGTACAGGGTGTCTAAAGGATGGGTGGACACCCTCTGCCTGAGCCCTTGCTTTGAATTGGAGGAATATCTATCTTTCAACAAATCAGAACCATGTGCATTTTATGACTGTTGGTATCGATTACTGCTGGAATACACTACCATCATATAAGTGAAAAACACTTGAGCTTGGCACAAAATACCCTAAATCACCTCCAATTTCGTACATAATATGGCTACTTTAAAAGTTATTTTAAAGACTCAGAAATGGTTCCTGGGAGACAGATTTAACATTTTTCAGTTAGTAAACATCCGACTTTCTCAGAAAACATAAATTTGTTTCCCAGGAACCATATCTTAGTCCTTAAAATAACTTTTAAAGTAGCCATATTATGGACGAAATTGGAGGTGATTTACAGTACCAATCAATCAGTGTTTTCAGACTAGCTTATTTTAATGGAAACAAACAAACATAAACTTTTTAGTTTAATAAAGTTTGTTTTTGTTCATTATGCCTTTTCTGTCTGTTAACTTCTTCGCCCTGTTTATACAGACGTACAAGTTGTCTTCTAGATCTGACACGAAGGCATGGTCCATTATTCATGGAGTCTAATCATTAATGTCATCATTTCTTGATAAGATTGAGATTTTCTTGTCATTGCGACCAGTTGTTTTGTCTGTAGGTCTTCCTTATTTACAAGAGGTTAGACAAAAAACTGAATGAATTATGAGAAGCATCGATTCGAAGTCTCTCTGACTGTCAATCATTATCAGTAATGTCTGAGCACTGTTGGAGCCACTGGTTTAGTGTACATCTACAAGTTTACATCTACAAGTTTAAAAACTTATTTAGATTTTTGTTTTTTAAATCGGACAATGCTAAATCCACTTAATTTTTCATTTTTATTTTTAAATTTATCAATTTTTCTTTCAAATATTGTTTACTTAAGTGGAAACACTCCCCATTGACTGTTGGTGAGACAACCAATCGGATTCCATTGGTCCCCTAGTTGTGGTACTGAAAGAAATGCTTCTCCCTTGTCTGTCTGTCTGACAGTCGGGTTCCATCATTTTGTAGGGTAACACTTCAGTGGATTCAAGTCAAAGGTTTTATGCAGCTGTCTAATAAATATTTACAGATGTACTCAATACATGTACCTTGTGAAAAGGAATAGATGAATGTCTCAAAAACAGCCTTAACGCTACTCTCTTTACTTAGCACTTGAGGAAAATTAACTTACCAACATTATGGAAATGCTTCACATCTTGGTTGTACTAGTGTCAATTATTGTTGGACTACACCGCCATCATATAAGTGAAATTCCCTTAAGCACGGCGTTAAACACCAATCCTTCATTAATCAAAAACAGCCCTCTGGCTAAGGGCAGTTTGAAGAGTAACAATGCAGTCTTTACTTAGTACTGGAGGAAGATTAACTTTCCTACAGAATCAAAAACCCTTCACATTTCGTGGTTGTGCTAATGCGACTTATTTTTGGAATACACCGCCGTCCTACAAGAGAAATACCCTTAAGCATGGCATAAAACATCAGTCATTAACATAAGCAATACAAGTTGTTTCCCTCATTATTAACACCCATACCTATTTTTGTAGGCAAGTACCCTCCTCTCCTCGTGTCAAACCCAGAGCCTATCACCAATCAGTCTTTAAAACAACAAAGTAAAATAATAAATAAACTTGTTATTTTCCAGAAGAGAATGGTCCCTTGGAGAGCAGCATGCCCCCAGACCAGCTGCGAGGATTATTACGAGCACAACTCGAGTATTACTTCTCCAGGTAAGCCCTTATCTGTCCTTTGGTCGCAGTTTACCTAATATGAGTGAAATACCCTTGAGTACAACATTAAATCACAATCAAACAAACACAATTTTGCTAGCTAACCTGTTTAGAGATATCCTTGGTGAGGCTAGACAAACTGACTAAAAACTACAGAGGCCGGTTGCTTGAAGGACAATTAGCCGCTAACACCAGATTAAATCACTAATACCAGGTTAGAGATAGGCCTACAATATGGCGTGACGTCGTCTAGTAGCGGATTAAATTTAATATAGCGCTTCGAACAACGGGTCCCATAAGAATATGTAAATTTAGCTCCACGATACATCCATTCTAAAAATCCAAAGTGTAGTTAGATAACTAAGTGCATGTAAAGGTCAGCTTTAATAAATCACTCCGAAACTGTCCACATCTGACCCGCATAGAAAAAGCACAAATTGTTTTGCCTGGAAATCTGAATTTGATTTTGTTCATAAACTGTCTGTTTTGTTGCAGTATCAATTTCTTTATTTGTATATGACCAGGAAAAAAAATATCATAATTTCGACCGCTGCTATAACTTATAAGTTTACCGTAAATATGTTTTTATGTACCAGTAAACAAACAATCATATGCTATACCTTTTCTTCCTTTCTTCTTATCTATTATTTAACAATCCCTTGAGGTTTTTATTCCGCTGGATAATATTTACTCCTAAATAACCAATTTGAACCCAATACGTAGTCACATTTCATAGATAATTTGTGTTCAGAAAGATCGCTTCATTGTAGACCGTTTAAAGGCCATGACAAGCATCAAAATTCAAAACATTGTTTCATGAAAAAGGAGAAAAACCCAAGGAGTTTTTTTAACCCAGCTGAATAACATTTGATCAGTTAAATGTATTTATATTTACATTATATTAATTATTTATATAAATTTTAATGTAATTTTAATACAATTTGATTAATGTTTATATTTCCAGAGACAACCTGTCTCACGATAACTACCTGGTATCACAGATGGATAGCGACCAGTATGTCCCCATCTTCACTGTGGCCAACTTTAATCAGGTGAAACGCCTCACAAATAACATGGAACTCATAGTCAGTGTACTTAGAGGTGAGCAATCTATCCTATTGTCTTAATGACCCCTAATCTATATTGTGTATATCCTCCTATCCACCGGGTAATGTTCTTTGTTAGATTTTAGGTCTTTTAAATATGGCAGCTTCTTTTGGGCTATCTTGTGAGTGTTTGTCGACAGAGATTCAATTTGCACCTCGATAATGAATAACTGGGCAATTAACAAACAAGTGTTTGTCTACAGGTGTGGACGAGGGGTCTAAATAGTATATAGTGTTTTGGAGTCTATTCTTAGATTTTGTTGAAAAGATAAAGAATCAACAGCCAAGTAGATATTAAAAATGGCATGTTCTATAGCGTAGTTTGGTTTAATGTCGGTGTTCTCATCAAACAGCTTCTTCTGTTTTCATTCTGCAGAGAGTTCTGAGGGAGCTTCCTGTTACTATGGTTTCCTTCCAGTTTTAAGAAGTATTTAAGAAGGGCAGAGTGAGAAGTCCTCCTTTAAGTGTCGTGTTTTCGTCCTGTCTTTGTTGCCAGTGACTTCAAGGGTGATTTCTTTCAGTCATTGGGCTGGCACGCCCTCATTGGGCTGGCACCCCCTCATGTTGGGGAAATAACCTTAAGTGTGGCGTTTAAATCCAATCAAACAAACAGATCAAATGACAGTGGAGATCAATAAATATACAAGTGTTGATTGTGCTGGTCATTTGCTTTTCTTTTCTCATTTAACTTTCTGTTTATATATGTATTTTTTTTTCTCCTCAGAGCTGGCGAATGTACAAGTAGATGAGAAAGGTGAACGAGTTCGCCCCAATCATAATCGCTGTATAGTCATTCTCCGTGAGGTGCCAGAATCAACACCTCTTAAGGTCAGTTATCTCCCTGCTTTCACTCGGTAGCAGGTGGCTGGAGGGAGCTTCATGTTGCCCTGGTGCTCTCGGAGCTAAAGGGGAACAAGAAGCCGATCTGTTTGTGGTGTCTGTATTGCATCCTGTGTTTGTCCTGTCTTGTCTTTGTTTGTTGCCAGTGGTGTCGAGGGTGGTTTTCTGCACCAATTAGGCTGGCACATCGTCATATAAGTGAAATACCCTTAAGTAGGACGTTAAACACCAATCAAACAAACTAACGGAAACCATTAACCTTGAGTCCCTTTGTCAACATTAGGTACAGTACATGTATATAGGGAGTCCGTAGAGTGTTGGGCCTGTAACCCAAAGATCTCGGGTTTGATCCGGTGGAGGCAATTATATTTTTTTCTCTGCATTTATTCAAAATACATATGGAGTTGCAGGAGTTACCTCTGGCCATCACGTGGATGAATTTTAGGAGATTTATAGGACATTTCTCTCGGGGTTTCTACCATATTAAAGTAAGGCAGAGTGAGAAGTGGACTCATACGTGAGACACCCTCGAGTACACCAGAATCAAACTAATTAAACCAGGTGAACAACCACTGTACCTGTATGTAGTAGAATTACTATAGTACACTTAATATATAAGTATAATCAATGTGTTTGTAATTAATCCCATTTATTATATTTCATTTCAAGTGTCCCATAAAATTGCCCCTGTTTTGTAACCTGTGAATTTAATGTGACAAATAAAACGTCTGTTTGTAGGATGTGGAGAATTTATTTTCTGGTGAAAACTGCCCCCGGTTTGTTAGCTGTGAATTTGCTCACAATGACAGTTGGTACGTGACATTTGAATCTGACGAGACTGCTCAGCGGGCCTATCAATACCTCCGCGAGGACGTCAAAACTTTCCTCGGCAAACCTATCATGGTAACTACTCCACAATTCTTTCTTTCTTATTTAGCGGGCAGGGGCCGATTTCACGAAGCAGTTTTTCACTTAAGTGAAAATGTGAAAACCTAAATAAATCACTTACTTTTGAATT
>JAQQZZ010153714.1:0-12433 GCA_030265115.1 Mopalia vespertina | reverse complement strand
ACAACTTTCAGAAAACATTAAAAACAAATCAAGGACGAACTTCTAAAAAAAGAGGCGATGTTTACTAGATCGCATTGTGCTCTTTACAATGGTACAAATTTGAAGTTTCTAACATGAATAGTTTTCTAGAGATACGCTTTGGAAAATGTAGAGTCTGCTTAAAACAGAATTGCCAGAAATAGGCAACTAAAATTTTGCGACTTGAATATATGGTCATGGGAAAACAAAATTATAGCCTCCAATTTAACTGTTTGTAATTAAAATTTCGAATTATTTTTTTCACCAAATTTAGTTTAAATACCTAACTTTTAATCCAGGCGGAAAAACAAATTTTGGTTCATTTTGAGCCAAAGGGTCCAGCAAGACCTTATGTCACATGACACCTGGGTAGGTAAAGGTATGTGTTTAAGTCACCTGACACCCGGGCAGTTAATGGTATGTGTTTAGGTCACTTCACACTTGTGAGGACTGAAGGAGCTTCCTGGGGAGGTAGAGATATGTGCATAATTTCCCTTTAAACTTGGGAAGGACGAGGTATATGTTTAGGTTACTTTACAACTGTGGTGATAGAGCTATGGGTTTACGGTCCCGTTAAACTTGGCAAGGACACAGGCTTATGTTGAAGGTCACTATACACCAGGTGAGGTAGAGGTATAAGTTACGTTACTTCCAACCTGGAGAGTTAGAGGTGTAGGTTAAATTCACTTTACCCCTGGAGAGTTAAAGGTGTAGGTTAAAGTCACTTTAAACCCGGAGAGCTAGAGGTGTAGGTTAAAGTCACTTTACACCTGGAGAGTTAGAGGAGTAGGTTAAAGTCACTTTACACCTGGAGAGTTAGAGGTGTAGGTTAAAGTCACGTTACACCTGGTGAGTTAGAGGTGTAGGTTAAAGTCACTTTACACCTGGAGAGTTAGAGGTCTAGGTTAAAGTCACTTTACACCTGGAGAGTTAGAGGTGTAGGTTAAAGTCACTTTACACCTGGAGAGCTAGAGGTGTAGGTTAAAGTCACTTTACACCTGGAGAGTTAGAGGTGTAGGTTAAAGTCACTTATACCCCTGGAGAGTTAAAGGTGTAGGTTAAAGTCATTTTAAACCTGGAGAGCTAAAGGTGTAGGTTAAATTCACTTTACACCTGGAGAGTTAGAGGTGTATATTGGGCTAGCACTGTATCATATGAGTGAACCAACCTTCAATTAGCATGGTGTTAGATTCCACTCTAACAAACATCTAGGACACAGACAACTGGTTATACTGAACATAGGAAGAGCTGTATGGTACTGGTGATTATAGGTTGAAGTCACTTTACACCCGAAGAGAGTGGAGGTGTTTGTTTTATACACTTTACACATGGAGAAGGTACATGCTTATGTTTTAAGTCAATTTTCATCTGATGACGGTACAAATATATGTTTAGGTCACTTTACACCTCACACGTCTGTTAATATCCATTTGCACCTGCTTATAGGGCAGACGTAGATGATTATGTTTAGGTCAGTACACCTAATGACTGTATTTTAGGTCACTTTACCTAAATGTGGTTAACTGTTATAGCGGTACAGTTAGTCTCGGTTTACCTGTGGGTTGCCGCCTTTCTCATGTGTCTTCTTCTTGTGGAATTTAGTTCAATTTTGAAAGATAAATACCGACTGATGATCGAGTCACACATAACGTTCGGTTGGTTGAGAACAAACATGGAAAGAGCCGGGACAGATGGCACAAGTGTAACACATGTCTAGTTGTTTAAACTCCAAAGACGCTCGAACTGGACAAAATTATATTGCAAGCAAATATCCTTTTAAAGAGTCGTGTTTTTCAGCTGAAATTCAAGTCAATATGACTCAGGCTATTTGACCAGGCAATATTAACTCGGACACTGTGGAATAAATGCCTGTCTTGTGTGATTCCCAGCTTAGGGACTTTAAAACGTTAAAATCCGTCGGCCAATATTTAGGTATAAAAAGACATGTTATGGGTTGTATGAAAATAACAACGTTTGCGGCGATCTGCATAGGGTGGACAAAGACTGCCAAGGAATCACTGGGAGTATCATAACATTTATCTTATAGAATGCGAAATACTTCACAGTTGTTGTGAAGTGTCGTAGCAAGTGTTATCATTTACTTTTGAATATAGTACGCCTAGTATATAGCGGTATAGTTTAGCCCAAAATGGTTTGTTCGCAATGTCAGAAAGACAAAACGGGAAACTTAGTTCTTAAGTCACCGCAAACACTTATTACAGCTTACTATATAAAGCTTTAATCCTGAAACTAAACCAAATCTAACACCTGGCCCTAAAAATGTGGCCGCGGATTATGCTATATAAATCATATAGTCATATAATGTTTTCCGCCATTATTAAATTTTTTCTACCATGTGACAGACAGGGGCTTTTCAGAAGTCTAGATATAACAATATCCATTTGGGGTGTTTTCAGTCTGTTTTTGGTTGCACTGACAAATCTGGTATGACATAACGGCAAGTTACTTCAGACACGTATGTAACGTGGACTCTTCTTGGGCCCTCTCATGTATCAGCTTTTATTTTCATCATTTTCCACATTCCCTGTAGCTGATTTAATTGGGAGGTTGAACATCCTCAGTGAGGAATTACGGTAATGTTGATCAGTCTGTAGGGAGAATGCCACGGAGCGTGTTTTGGCTTTATTTGTTGGCAGTGCGGAAGTTTTTAAATACCAGACTGGGCTGCCCGGAATTGCAGAGTAAACTCGGACCACCAAACTGATGTTTTAATTTCAATCCTCACACAGCTTTATTGTGCGGACTCAGTTAGTTCACTGATGAGACCGGAAAGATCTTCAGGTAAAATAAAAGACAGTTTGATTTTCGGGTTAATGTCCCCCGTGTTTATCATGTTAGCATAAAAGCGGGGTTATTGCGTATAACATATGCTATAAAGAGCTTCGCGAGTTAAAGCTGTTTTTCAGGAGCTGATTGAATTGTTTGATTGTTTTACCGACTGATTCGTTGTATGGATAGGCGGTTGTTCGGCTGGCTGTTTAACCAGTTGGCTGATCGGTGTATACTGCTTTATCCATGACTTGCTTAGTATATTGATTGATTTTAGCATAAACATAAATGTAAACAAAAGCTATCGAATCAAATATGTTTGAATTGATTTAAATCGCTTTTATCCGCTTTATAAATTGGGTCAATGATAGCAAAATGTTTAAGAAACCTAAGCGGAGATTGACGAGGAGAAGTACGTGACCTCTTGTTAAAAATCCTACATGGTTATTGGATATTCGATAACATCGATTATTATCAGCCATTAGTATACATCGATATGTTTGTACTGCCTATGGTATTAACTTAGTAACACCATCAGCTCCTATGTTAGCGTGTCTTTCTCATACATTTCTGAAATCAATAGGTCCATCGGACTACATTAGTGAATAGGAAGCTCTACAAATCAGTTGATAAAACAGGCGGAATAAAATAACTCGCTCAAGCACGTTGGTTAATGTAGGCTAGAATGTATACATATACTATTTTAATTGAGACATAACTTTAACAGTTTTATCGTTTTACAATAGATCATCACTGGTTATTTCTCTTCAATGTTTACTAAATATCGACAGCTTGCATTAGGGTATGTTCAAACAGGGCTTAGTGGTTCAAAGATAGCGGCGCTCTATGTGTTAGGAATACACCCTTAGAGAAATATGGCTCTAATGGAACCCTTCATGTATCAAAGAATAGTTGTTGTCGTAATGGTTCCATATAGAACCATTATTTCTAAGAGTGTATCTATAATCCTGAATAAGTGATTAAATCTGCTTGACCACTAGAAGATTGGTTAGGAGTAATTAGACACTGCACAATCTGCCCAGGTATTGTGAAATAGACTCGTCCACGCAAGTCATTTACGTGTTTTTGATTTTTGTATTAAGCTTGTGTAAGTTTGGGCTCACAACACAGCTTTCTCCTACAAGAAAAGCGTGGGCTCATCGTATCGTTAATCGTCTATAAGTTGTCGCAGACCCGATTCAGTTCCAAGAGATTAGAAAAGAAATACCGAATTTACAGACGTGAAAGACGTATTATAGCGTAATGCCTAGGTCACATTTGCCGTGAGGAAAAATATCTACCGCAAATAGCAATTATAGGGCCGCCGTAGCATTCCCACGGGCACATACTATTGCAGTCATAGGTTAGGATAGTCACACGTTGTATTGTGAATTTATGGACACATAAAACCTGCGGCTGCCGTACCGGGCACCGTGTGGCTACCTTCAGGATGCCCGTGGAATTCCTGCAGCAGCAACAATTTTGTGGAGGTCCGCAAAAGTCGATTGTAATTGATAGTACCTTAGGGCAGCCACACGTCAAACGAAAGGCCACCGTACACCCGACGTATGCTCGTCGTGGACCCGCTCCACGGCACGGCTACTGCGTGTCTAATTGCTACGGCGAACCTCGAATAAAAAAGTTATAACTGCGTTATAATTTCACGTCGACCCCTACGGTCTTAAAAGATAGGGACGCGCCCTAGGGTGACCCTAAGGCCACCGCAGATATTTCGTCGGCCTAAGGCCATATCCTAACCGTAGAGCAAATGTGGCCTAATCATAAATACAGCATAAGAGGAGTAGACAGCTGCCAATCACAGCATTGCCCAATATTAACTATTAACATCAACATATGGTTAATGTTTGGTAAATCGATATCGGTCTAGAAAAGAAATTGATTTTCACTTATTCCCGACTTGTATTCCTTGATGACGATCCATTCATGCGCGGTACATTTGAGCTCAGCTGTTCAATGAACGACTAAATCACACCAACATTGTTATTTGGTATCAAATTAATGTGGGACTATACGCTGAGTTATAGAAACACTGCCTTTAACCAACGGGCCAAGCTGTTAAGAAATTCCATATCTCCTGCACCACAAGTGCAACTTCTAAGCGACTGCAAATACGCTATGTAACTTTATACAGAAATCTATTAACAACATATTGACAAAAGGCAAGTCAATTAACTTCAAAGGTATCCAAGCCTCACTGCACGTAACAAATATGTTATTAGCCGTCATTTTTATTGTAACAAATAACTACAAAATATAATTTGATCACAGTCATTTAATGTGCAATGGCAGCATGTCTTTTAGAATCTTACAGAACGCCCAATTCATGCATATTTACATGGCATTGCCAACAGCTCACGGGCTTTAAACCAATTACCTAAATACTTGCCAATGATGTTATACCACATACACTTGATAATACTAAATTCTTTTCCAATATCTGGACTATTACATCTAATATTAAAATGTCCATTGTCAAAAAAAGCTAGGTATTAACACGGCTTAAGGTAATGTATGCGTTGCCCATGCACCGTCTGGACTAGGATATAATATACGGAAGCCTTTTAAGGCCATTTGTTTTCTCGATACTTCGCCTTATTCATTTGTATTTCAGTTCTGAAATGTATCAGGTGCGCTTCCAGTGTAATTTTTCTTGATTGCTCAATAACAGGGATAAAAATGTCATTCCAGTTTCCTCGAGCGGAAAGCTAATGTCAATAAATGTCCAGATGTTCAACACATGTCGATTTGACACATTGTAGGAATTCGTGTACATTTTTGAATTACTAATTAACATTAAGTCAATTCGATGATCTCTATTTTATCTTCCTGTTGATTATTCAGGAGAGTTTTGCTGACACGTGGAGAGTGCATTGAAAATGGCGCCTTCCAGGGCAATTGTCTGAAATTAGATTTTGACATGACTTTTATAAAATCTTCCTCACTTTCGCGCCAGTTATTCATCAAAGACGGTACATTCCATGTCGTTACCAAAATGGGACCATCCGCCGTGCTGTTTGTTTTCATAGTTGATGCAGTTTGATTGGCTATCGTCTCTATGTCTTTGCTTCCACGACGTCTATCACGCGGTCTAGAACTTCTTGTTCTCGTGCGGACATTCTGTGTGACGACTGTTGCTCCATCTGGTGGATGTGACGTCACAGTCTTAATTTCCGTTTCAGTTATTTCTTCGAAGAAAGACTTTGATTCATCAACTGTAAACATGGAATATTGTATTACTTAAGAAATACTGTGATCGATCTGAAACCTCATTTATATTGATTTTAATGGTAATGTTTTTTCGAATGACCATACCCTGTATTCAATGTGAGTGCTAATCTTTTCATGATTTATAACGGAGAGCAGAAGAAGCGATTAGAATTCTTTGATCAGCAAACAGCCCTCCTTTTCTGGCACGAATAACTTTGTGCCAATATCAATAAAGCATTCTATGTTAGCTGTTCCATGGTTCAAACAAATCGGATACATGTATATCCAAGATCATAACTTTATAAACGAAATTCCCTGAAAAAACTTATCGATATAAAGTCAACAAAGAAGGCAGGTATACGTGGATATTACATGATGTTTGAATACTTTCACCGGTGTTAATATCGGTTTAGCTCCATCAACATTGTAAGTCGCCCTTATAGTTTGATGTTTCCACATCATACAGGAATATTTTGCAAACTAAATGACAATATGAATCAAAAGGCCGTTTGGCCAATATGCTTTGTCAACTTAGCAAGCAGAGAAATATCCCATCAGCATCGTAAATTTGGGTTTCTCGTTTTACAGAAATGTTACGCATTTATTTGTTTAGTATAAGATCCACTGTTTTGTGGCTACATACAACTGATGTACTAATTTCACGGTATAACGACAGCAAAAGAAATGTGTGAAATGAAATACCGTTGCAATTTTATTGATTTTCAAACATGTCTACCTTTACTCCTTGGGTGTAAATAACATCTCCAGACCAGGTAAGCCACAAGCACAAAGATACATCCAATTCCAACGACAGAGCCTAAAATTGTCCAGAATCTGAAGACAAAAGAGAACACTGGCTTAATTGGATTCAGAAGAGAAATGTTACTGAGTGTGGTCCTACATTGAAACCTACAGTTTAACCCAATTCAAAGAGGTCCTACATTGGAACCTACAGTTTAACCCAACTCAAAGAGGTCCTACATTGAAACCTACAGTTTAACCCAACTCAAAGAGGTTCTACATTGAAACCCACAGTTTAACCCAATTCAAAGAGGTCCTCATTAATACCTACCGTTTAACCCAATTCAAAGAGGTCCCACATTGAAACCTACAGTTTAACCCAATTTAAAGAGGTCCTACATTGAAACCTACAGTTTAGCCCAATTCAAAGAGGTCCTACATTGGAACATACAGTTTAACCCAACTCAAAGAGGTCATACATTGAAACCTACAGTTTAACCTAATTCAAATAGGTCCTACATTGAAACCTACAGTTTAACCCAACTCAAAGAGGTCCTACATTGGAACCTACGGTTTAACCCAATTCAAAGAGGTCCTACATTGAAACCTACAGTTTAACCCAATTCAAAGAGGTCCTACATTGGAACCTACAGTTTAACCCAATTCAAAGAGGTCCTACATTGAAACCTACAGTTTAACCCAATTCAAAGGGGTCCTCTATTGAAACCTACAGTTTAACCCAATTCAAAGAGGTCCTACATTGGAACCTACAGTTTAACCCAATTCAAAGAGGTTCTACATTGGAACCTACAGTTTAACCCAATTCAAAGAGGTCCTACATTGGAACCTACAATTTAACCCAACTCAAAGAGGTCCTCATTGAAACCTACAGTTTAACCCAATTCAAAGAGGTCCTCATTGAAACCTTCAGTTTAACCCAACTGAAAGAGGTCCTACATTGAAACCTACAGTTTAACCCAATTCAAAGAGGTCCTCATTGAACCTACAGTTTAACCCTTTTAAAGAGGTCCTCATTTATACCTACAGTTTAACCCAACTCAAAGAGGTCCTACATTGAATCCTACAGTTTAACCCAATTCCAAGAGGTCCTACATTGGAACCTACAGTTTAACCCAATTCAAAGAGGTCCTACATTGAAACCTACAGTTTAGCCCAATTCAAATAGGTCCTACATTGAAACCTACAGTTTAGCCCAATTCAAAGAGGTCCTACATTGAAACCTACAGTTTAACCCATTCATGGATAAACCAACTCACATAACTGAATCCTCGACATCTGTGACTGACCTAGTTAACACTACGAATGTTGATAAAATCTTCGACTCAATATAAAAGATCTTTCACTTAGTCATGACAAGACAACTTTCATTGCACGGAATAATCACTTCCCCATGATGAAGGGCACACATAAATTAATTTATGCAGGGACATCACAAATGCCCGTATTCACAGCTGTTTCTGTACAGTTCTAAATGAAGCAGTTTTATTTCTAGCGTATTTAAATGTACAGAGCTGCTTTCTGAAAATACTTAACTGTAATGCACCAATAAAACGTAAGCACGTCAAGCGAATTAAAAAAAACTAAAAACGCTAAATGAGGAAGTTGTTTTTGCTATTTTTTTTTAATGTTAGCGACAAAAGAACTGAAATAATTGCAGTTTTGAAACAAAACGATTAAAAATCTCGTTGAATGACATCAATTATTCATTAGGCTAAAAAGGATCATTTAAAGCACATAAATTTCAATGACAAGAACAAAAATCTGTAGAAAATAATAGACAAATAACGCCACAAGGTACAAAATTATTGTGGATAACACTAACTTTGCTGAACCCTTGGAGATAGCTAATGAATTTAATAACTTCTTAATAAACTCAGCCGAAATATGTTTTCTTTCTCCTTCTGGTAGTTACGATTCTTCTTCATATTTAAAGACACAGAGGGAATTTGTGTCAAATAAGCTTACTTCATAAACCAAATTAGTCATTCCTCTTATTACCCATGAATATGTTGATGATTATCTGTCTACTGTTGATGCTACAAGCAGTACAGGCCTGGGTAATATCAACCCTAAATTCCTCAAGCTTTGCTAAATTCCGTAATCGTTTTTTCCAACAGCACTCACAAACCTTGTTGAGAAAGGTGATGGCAAATACATAATGATATAAAAATAGTCGCTGTCATGATCGATTTCAAGAAGGCTTTATCTGATTGACCATGACGTTTTACTACATTAATTTAACATTGATGGTTTCAGTGCAAAAACCTTAAACTGGATGTCATTTTATATAAGTTTAAGGAACCAAACAATCTGCACAAACAGTACTCTTTCTGATCCACTTACGATACAGTCGGGTTTTACCCCAGGGATGTATTCTCGGACCCCTGTTGTTTAATCTGTATTTGAATGATTTCGTTTTTTGTTTAGATTGTGATAAGAATACTATTCTGAAGACAACAAATATTATTATTATTCAACCAATACAACTGACATTAAATCAAAGCTTAATGGTTGTATCATAAAATGTTCCATGTGATGTCATGTGAAAAATAAGGCTATGTTACTTGTGTCTTCACAAAAACGGCAGTCAACACACCTAGCAGGTCTCTATGTACTTTTTATTGAAGTACATACATTTAAACAGTCTACCATCAAAAATTACTGGCATTAAACTCTGACAAGAAAATTGTCCTGTGTACGTCTTTAAAAAAATGTGTACGTCTAAATCTCATTTATTATCTATTTTTAGGAATCATAAAAACTCCTACCTCACAAATATCGAATTCTTTTTTCAATGGTTATATTGCCCCTCACATTCTCTATTGTCTGCGTATATCTGATAACTGCTCTAATAGAAAGACCAACAGAATACATACAATTCCAGAATCTGCCACACGCCCTTCTATCTTATATGAAATACCATTCTCATGCAACCATCCCATATGATATTAGTTTCGTTCTGACCCAAAAAATAAACTTAAAGTTAATATGTAAGTATAAGAAATTCTTGTCCTATTCTGGTCCAATTTTTATGACCATGTAGTTTTGTTTGATATAATGTTTGTATTCAATATGCCCGACTGTTGACTTAGTGTAATTTTTGTACGAACTCTCTGTGAATAAAGTTTCTTATTAAAATAATCAATTGTCATCCGGACGTACGGCATATGTCTGTCATATGATCGTGGGTACGTGGTGTTACTCGGCTTACATTATAGAAACGCATTCAACAAATCTCGTACCTGCACTGTGAATACGAGCACTGGTGTAATGGCTGGTCATTGTTTACATATGTACGTATTCCTTTACATAGTACACAGAAAGATATTAAACCCCATTACTGCATTCACATCTCTCGTTGCAACAACAAAACAATCAATGTGAAGTCTATTTGTAGACAGTTAAGAGATAATAAAATGACTCATATTCCATCATCCCATTACGCAGTTAATTCCAAGTGTCTTTTTCTCATAGTATAAATAGTCCCTTGGGAATTACATCAGTGGTACTTGCTATATAATGGTTTGGATAAGGAAAAGGGTAATCTGAAAAGTTTAGGTGGATTGTTAGTTAACAGGTTGTCCAACAGAATGCAACTTTAAGAGATAAGAGTTTTTGCTCCAATTAGTATACTTGCTAATAATATACCACTATTTAATGCTTTAACGTATCTGTCAGTATTTCCAGATTTCATTCTGTAAATGTAAGGTGAATATAGATGTATTTTCTTTTCTTTCTTAAACAAGTATTTACTCACATAACAGCTGTCGTCATGCCTTGGGAGGGCACTGTCAGCAATTATCGCCCGGAGTCAGTCTGCAAATAGAATGGAAAATATACTAAAACCCTTGAAAACAAGAAAAGAATCATATTGTTTATTGCCATTCAGAAAAAAAATAGAAAAAAATCTCCAAATCAAGATTAACTGCAAAATGGCGCTATATGCTTCGTAAACTATGGCGTTAATTTCATTTCATATATTCGGTTGACCCTAAATGACATTTCTAACACGATGACAGACATAACAAGAATAGGTCTACTCTTGACAACATTGTCTACTATTTGCAAATTTCCCTGCAAACTTTAGTCCATGTGGAATATCTCCCAGATTGGAGGGAAGTTAAGTGTGATGACGTAGAAGTTCTGGTACAACATGATGGCCTATACCACATTTATCCCAGTCGTATGGTATTTCACAGTCCCTCGTTTCGCTTGGATTGCAAGTTAAACTAACATAAAAACTCTGTCATTAATTCACCAAAAACATTTACAAACTTATCCACATCATCCTGGTTCATCAATAAATGGCCTTATATTATTTCAGGCAAACGCAATTTGTAAACACGATTGTTTTCGTATTCGATCAATATTTATGAAAGTGAAAGGATTTGATGCCTGCAAAAAAACACCAACAACAAAAAAAGGCGTCTAACAAAGTCTCAATCGTTACGTTGCAATAAAGTGTGTCTATTGAAAGGCATATACATACTAAACACAAACACAAACACAAAAAACGTACTTGATTACTATATTAATATATAACGAATCGTTTGAAAAGTTGTATTTTACGAGATTATGGCTCATAGTGGTGATTAATAAAAGATGTTTTTCTGTGTTTATTTTAATAAATTATTCAATGACGGTATGAACAAATTACGACCCGTATATGAGTCTAGAGTTTTTCCATGAAAATGTCTGACTATTTGAATTGGAAATTAGATAGTATGGCCCATCAATAAGTGACCGGTCAGGACCATCAATCACTCTTTGTCTTGGTTCAAAACAAGCTGAGGGTAGTTGTGAGGCACGTGACTATGACAAAAGGAAGTCTATTGCCCACTGTTGTATTGTCCATTACCGAACGATATAAAATTATAGATCGTTTCTAACGCCGCAGTTCAACAAATATAGCCCCATTAGGGAACACGTTTACCAACCTCTTTGTACTCGTCCAAGTGACAGATAGATTTCATATACTTGTAAACACGTAAAACAGAGTATACCTGTACATATGTATTATACAGTTATCCTTACAAATAAAATGAACTCTGACATCAAATAGTATACGGTTATTTTAACCTTACTGATGAATTTAACCCTGACATCAACTTGTATACAGCTAATTTAACCTTATTGATGAATTGAACCCTGACATCAACTTGTATACAGCTAATTTAACCTTACTGATGAATTGAACCCTGACATCAATTTGTATACAGCTAATTTAACCTTACTGATGAATTGAACCCTGACCTCGAATAGTATACAGCTAATTTAACCTCACTGATAAAGTGAATTCTGACATCAAATAGCATACAGTTAAATTAACCTTAGTGATAAAACGAACCCTGACATTAAATGGTATACCACTAATTTAGCCGTATTGATGAATTGAACTGTGCTATCAAATAATATACAGCTAATTTAACCTTACCGGTGAAATCAAGGGCGTAGACAAGGGGGGGCTTGGGGGGGCTTAAAGCCCCCCAAATTTTACCATGGCAAAAAAAAAACAAAAAACCTCAGTTCAAATGTGCTAGTTAGCAAGTAAACAAATGTTTTACCAAGCTAAAAATAGCGTAGCGCCATCTACTCATAATCCATCTAAGGGGGACAATCGTAAAGTAATCTAGTT